>JADNRY010000076.1:0-247131 GCA_015501585.1 Rhodocollybia butyracea
ACACCGAAGATAAGGTGGGATTTGGTTGTGAGAAAGAATTAGGCGCCATACGGCACATGGGCGCCGTAATTATCAATGTACGGATTCTGGTGTTTTTTAATGCTGCTTGGTTTAACGGTAGATGTAAGCACATATTTCCACATCTTGAAGTGGGACATAAATAAGAAGTAGTGGTGCGGAACTTCGTGCAGTGGGAAAGATCCATCAGGTATCAATTCGGCATCAATCAAAGTTTGTCACTTGGCCGGCACTTCAATTTAATAGGATGACATCATCAAAAAAATCAACTGCATTGCCCCTGCGTTGACCACTGCGTTAATGGCAGTGGGAAATCAACTGCGCCGGTCCTTGCCCCGGTGTTAGTTCAAAGTGAAGAGTGTTATGTTGCTATGGCAGCGTACGTGAGCTCGCTGTGCAAAGCCAGCCAAGATGGCACTAGTCCTGCCAACGCGATTGAAGTCTCAGATGATGAGTCAGGGCCTGTGTCGGTTGCATTCTCTGCCACTGGTAAAGCTGAAAGTAGTTCGAGTTCTATGGCAATAGAGATCTCGGATGATGATGATATCGCCTCCACTGGTTCATGCAGTTTTCAGAGTGATACGATGGCTAGTCTTCATCCCAGACTCCGACTCAGAAGACAAAATTAAACCTGAGCCATCCTCCTAAAGTTGCATGGAGGTGACTACTGTGTCTGGCATGCTTCGTGGACTCCGGCGACTGTGGAATTTATTGGATATTGGACTGATGATGCTTATTTTGGACTTATGCATTTTTTGTATTGTGTTTTGGACTTTGTGTTTTGGACTTTGTGTTTTGGACTTTATTTGGACTTTTGTATTGCGTTTTGGATGTATCTATGTCAACCTATTCCTCTTTAAGAGGTTTCAACTGGCGTCCTGATGGTGCTGAAACCAAGCCACATTAGCAGCATCTAAATCGAGGCTCAGTGATAGGTAACAGAAAACCAAAATTTGACTACCCATTCATTCACTCACCCGTCGCTGTGCATGGCTGATGCATACCTCCCTTTTTTGGGTTCACCCTAGGCCTGCTCACACGTTCATTGTCCAGTTGTCCTCCCCTAACCCATGAGGAGAAGAAGATCCTGTGGTGATTGGCCTTCCACTTTCAACCAATAGTTTAAAGTCAACCATGGAGGTGACTAACATGTCTGGTGTGCTTCATGGACTCATGGCAACTGTTTTTGGATTTTTTGTATGCTTTTTATTCATTCTTTTTTGTTTAATATATCCAGTGGACATATACTTTTTGTCGTGGACTTTGGTGGTTGCTTCTGGGTTGGACTCTTTTTTCCAGACTTAATGTTAACGCTGAGCTCATGAAGGATGCCAGGCATATACAGTCTGACATAAGTTTCAAGCAGGTAGCAAGGTGGCTTGAATTTGACTGGGAGGCTACAATTGAGTAAACCAATGCAGTACATTGTTGCTTATCAGAAAAACCACCAACTCACAGACTGATGCAGCGGTTGTTTATGCTCAAGCCTATCTGAACCGTCAAACTGCTGAAGCACATAAGCTCATGCTCTTAGAAATCAATTGAATCGTTGAACAGGACACAGGAAGTGGGATGCAATTTTGCCATATTCATGCCTCCTCTGCAGATGATATATACTTTCGTGGTATACTTACCTGGACAGCAGATCAACACCAAGGTCAAGGCAAAGGTGACCTCAGATCTGTATGATTTTACCCCTACTTAACTGGATATAGGAATCAATGACCACTTTAACCAGGGTTCTAAGGCTCCTGAGAATGACACGTTCATTGCCATTGTCACTGATCGCTCAATGGATGTTGAGCAGGCAACAAATGAATATATCAACTTGGATAGTGATGAAGTAGAACTCGTACAAGAATCAGCCAAGGATCAGAAGTATATGAATGAAGCTCTGAAGGACCGTACAGAACTGAACAGCCCGAAATTCAAGCTAACTCTTTTGATGTATTACATCCGTAATTTTAATATTGGCAAGGCTTGTATTTTGTATCCCTTCCCCTGTGCCTTGACTGCTCTGCTTGGGAACCAGTGGGTACTTATTGTTTTTTTGCGTTTGATTGTTTTTTTCTTATTATTGATATGATTTAAGTACTTTAAGGCCAAAGAATTTTTCTGCCTCTACACCGTTTGAATCACTTCTGTATTCCAAGATCACATGAACATTGTATACCCTGCATATTAATGTGCATCTGATCATGGATCATAACACAGATTCATCACAGACAAATTTTCAATGGTTTATTGTGTTCTAAGCAAGCATGGCCCAAGTGCATCATTATGTTGCAAACGCTACACTGTATAACTTTACAATCACAGGAATTACACAAAATAATGTCAACTTGGAGGGAGGTCAAAATGGCTACTCTCCTATTGTAGAGTTGCCTGCAGAGAGCTCATATGATAGGGACAGCTGAATTCAGATGTTTGGCCAAGGACTTCACATTCTGTTGGCTTGAATGGCTGATACTCTCTTGATATGTGTTGTGCAGTTTGCAGGTACTTGGGAAATGGGTTCAGCCTATCTGCCCCATCCTCACAAAATCAATTGCAACAGATCTCAATGATGCGGTTCAGATAATTTGGGGTATCCAGACATGGCTCTAGCTTTCGAGGCGTGACCAGACAAGCTATCTGTCCTTTTGTTTGAAACCTGAAAGTTGAGTGGAGAATTCACTGCCAGTACATCAGTATATTACCTCCGAAAAAGGGATAGAAGTATAATATATTTTTCCCCTGAATTTTAACAAATTTTTCCAATGAAAAAGAGTGAATATTGCCCTGGAAATAGGCATGGGAAAATAAGTACTTTTTCGGCGGCTATTTCGCCCGAAATAGGGCGCTAAATATGCCATCAATTTTGTCTGATTTATTAGTAATTTTTCGGCATCAATTTCTTTCATATTTCTTTAGACAAAGAAAATCTATTTCAATGGAAATATGTTAACTATTTCAGCTGCAAAAAGAAACAGGCATTGAGCGGCGGGCCGCCCGGGCCGGTCAAAGGGCTCTTTGGCCCATTCAATGCCTGTTGCTTTTCGCGGCCGAAATAGTCAACATATTACAATTGAAATATATTTTCTATTGCCACTCATATTTCCAAGGAAATATCAAAGGGATTACAAAGGAAAAATATACCGAAAAATTACTAATAAATCAGGCGAAATTGATGGCATATTTAGCGCCCTATTTCGGGCGAAATAGCCGCCGAAAAAGTACTTATTTTCCCATGCCTATTTCCAGGGCAATATTCACTCTTTTTCATTGGAAAAATTTGCTAAAATTCAGGGGAAAAATATGTCATACTTCTATCCCTTTTTCGGAGGTAATATACTGAGGTACTGGCAGTGATTCTTAGTCAGTTTCAGCAGGACATGTCTTGTCATTCAAGACTATCGATGGCAAAACAAGGATCGGCAGCAATGGGTACTGGAGGAAGAAAGATGCTGGGCCAAAGGCATTGGCAAATGTTCTACAACTAGTGGAAATCACAGCCAAATCCCCTGTCATCCAGCAAAACGGACCTACAACTAGTGGCACCTGGCCAACAATCTCAGATGTTTTACAAAATCTTGCGATGCTGGGAGAATACTGGTTTTGCCCAAGTACCGTGAAGCGGTAATCAGCATTGCGGATCTTTCTATTCACAATTTTAAGTTAGGGGTAGTCATTACAGGCCAGCGTGGTACTGGTATGTGCTGGCATATCTACGTTGGTATTTTTCTTACTGGAATCAAATTTCACAGGGAAGAGTAAGATCAGACGATCAGCATTACAAGACCTTGGCAGTATGCGCGGGGGACTGAGAGCTGGTTTGTGAAACATCAGGAAAAGGCTAATAGACTCAAGCCAACTTGAGCCAACTTGAGGCCAACTTGAGGCCAACCTGAGTATATTTGTCAACTTGAGGTTGACATGGGCCAACTTGAGTATATTTGTCAACTTGAGGTTGACCTGGGCCAACTTGAGTAGATTTGCCAACTTGAGGCTAACCTGGGTCAACTTGAGTAGATTTGTTAGCTTGAGATCAACCAGGGTCAACCTCAGTAGATTTGTCAACTTGAGGTTAACTTGAGATTAACTGAAGTCAACTTGAGCTTAACCTGGTATAAGGCATGTACTGAGTTCAACTGTAGAGTAGTAATGCCCAAAGTTGCTATTTAAGTTGAACTTGAATGAGGTTTAGGTTTAAAAAAGATCAATTGTGTAGACAGAGGTCATTAGGTATCTAGACAAATTCTATACAACTGGGGGTGTGGGATGGGACCAGGGTAGGAAAGTGCAAAGACAGGAAGTGAAGAAAGAAACATAGAGAGGCTCCCTAGAGACTGTGAATGTGCCCTACATTGAAAAAATTGAGAGAAAACCAAGGGAGAGATGGCAAAAACATCAAAAATCACCTAAGTGAGACTGACCAGGAGGAGATGAACAAGATGGAAAGTGACCAGAAAGGGAGTAGAGGAGCATAGAGAGGGTCCTAAGCGAATGTGAGCGGGCCCTACCTCGAAGGAGTTATGGCAAAAACATTGAAAATCACCTATAGGACGAGAGAGAGATGGAAAAAGTTGGGAATTGCTCTAGCGTGAGTTACAGCGATGGTGAGGGGGTACCTAGGGGATCTAAACGAGCCCTGGACGAAAGAAAACGAATGGAAACTGATGGAAATATGGCAAAAACAGCGAAAATCACTTAAGTGAGAATGAACTGAGGAGTGCTGAACAACATGGGGAACTGATCATATGAGATCAAAGCAGCATAGAGAATGTCTTTAGGCAATGTGAGTGAGCCCTACTTCGAAGAAATTGCATGAAAACTGCAGGAGATATAGTAAGAAGACAAAAAAAATGCCTAAGTCTGATGGTCATGTGTTGTTGAACTTATGACAAATCATTCAACTTGCATGTTCTCGCTCCTCCACCATCGTCTCTGGGATTCCCTGCTGTGTTGCCAACAAATCCATCCACCATTAGTCTTTCTTTATTACCCATTTGTTTTGTTTATTTTCTCACTGTAACTGTCTTTCTCGAGAGGCCGAGCTTGGACATGGTTAAGATAGCACAGTTACAGGCAGCTGCCACCTTTCTCGAGGTTCTTTGGAACTCATGGTTAAGATAGCACAGTTACAGGCAGCTGCCACCTTTCTCGAGGTTCTTTGGAACTGGTCATGATAGAGTGTTGCATTTTTACTCCTTCTTACTGTTCCTCTCTGCCTCTTTAATTTTGTCTCAGCAACTCCCCATCTGGGTCATCACTGTCTGTCCCACTTAGGTGAGTTTTGGTGTTCTTATCATATCTCCTCCAGTTTTCACTCAATTTCTTCGATGTAGAGCTCATTTAGATCCCCTAGGGTGTTGGAGGAAACTGCACTTGTTGAAGTTAAACACACTGGAGCGCCCTTCAGCTAACCCAAGCAGTGTGATACCCGTCTTAGTACAGCGTTGTTATGCTCAGTATAACAACTATAGTGTTGTACTAATAGCCTTATAGTTCCTCAGTACTCCAATAGACAGCAAACAATGAACTGAATCAAAGATATGTGAATATTGATTTGGACTCTTTCTAACTATGTAAGGAATAGGTATTTGTTTGGTTCTATTTGTACTGAAACGCATGAGGCGTGAAAATGGGTGTCCACAATTGTGCGCGCATAGATATTTTCAACAGTCACCACTCAAACTGAGAAAATATCTTGCAAACTGAACAAATGAAAGCCAAAAAGTAAACTAGAGCAGATATCAACATGGTAACGAAAGATTACTATAAAAGTACATAGTTTAGAGACGGAATATGAGCGTGGGACATCGCTTATGTAAGCAGTAAGTGTTCTATCACTATATACACTCAACATAGGGACCCTCTCCCCACCGCTTCAATATCGTTTGAATAGCTCCCCATCTTGGTTACTGTCCCCAGGTCTGTCTCACTTAGGTGATTTTCGCTGTCTTTGCCATAATTCCATCAGTTCTTATTCGATTTCTTTTGTCCAGGGCTCGTTTAGATCCCCTAGGTACCTCCTCACTATTGCCTTACTCACGCTAGAGCAACTCCCAACTTTTTCCATCTCTCTCTCGTCATATAGGTGATTTTCAATGTTTTTGCCATAACTCCTTCAATTTTCACTCAATTTTTCCGAGGTAGGGCCCATTCACATTCGCTTAGGACCCTCTCTATGCTCCTCTACTCACTTCTTGGTCACTTTCCATCTTGGTCATCTCCTCCTGGTCAGTCTCACTTGGGTGATTTTTGCTGTTTTTGCCATATTTCCATCAGTTTCCATTCGATTTCTTTCGTCCAGGGCTCGTTTAGATCCCCTAGGTACCCCCTCACTATTGCCTTACTCACGCTAGAGCAATTCCCAACCTTTTCCATCGCTCTCTCATCATATAGGTGATTTTCAATGTTTTTGCCATAACTCCTTCAATTTTCACTCAATTTTTCCGAGGTAGGGCCCGCTCACATTCGCTTAGGACCCTCTCTATGCTCCTCCACTCACTTCCCGGTCACTTTCCATCTGGGTCATCTCCACCTGGTCAGTCTCACTTAGGTGATTTTTGCTGTTTTTGCCATATTTCCATCAGTTTCCATTCGATTTCTTTTGTCCAGGGCTTGTTTAGATCCCCTAGGTACCCCCTCACTATTGCTTTACTCATGCTAAACTTTGCTATTATCTTATGTTATTATCATTTATTTTGTACTTTGTTTGTATACAAATTACATCATTTGAACACTTAGTTGGTGTGACTTGAGTGTTCTTGAAGTAATATGTTGCCTACTCACAAGTGGCTTGAGATTGACTTGGGACTACTCTAGCTGAGTTCAGGCTGACTTGAGACTGACTTGAGTTGCCTTGAAATTGCTCAAGTTACCCAAGTTGGCTTGAAGTTGACTTGAAGCTGGTTTGAAGTTGGTTTGAAGTTGGCTTCAGTGGATTGAAATAGATCAACCTTGCATTGAGTGCCATATGGCCCCCAATGACCAATACAGCCCTCAGGCTGGCTGAAGGGTCATCCAGGTTGGCTCAAGGCTCCTTGAGTAAAGGGGGTATTTTCCTGATGAAACTGTTAAAGTCATGATTTATACAAAGTGTCCAGACTGGGGATTGAACCCAGGACCTTCTGGTGAAATACCAAGATGCTCTAACCAACTGAGCTATCTGGCCATGGTTATCAACTATGAACTTGTATCTCTTAAGTGCCAGAGCCTCTCCAAAGGTTCTTACAGAATGCCCAACTGGAAAGGTCTCACATCTACTAGGAATGCCCCAAGTAAGGTCTCACATCATGCCTTTATAATGGAGATCACTTGGATACACACTTGACAAGTCATATGTGTGTCAGATTATGTCATCCAACAAAAACCACAACAAGACATCGGAGACTCGTTGCCTATGGGAAAAGTTGGCTTTGCGGCACATGATGTCTACTCATATCTCTGCAATCCAAGTCTACTTGTCCCTGTTGCAGTCTTGCTATTTCTATAATGACATCTTTGCTAAGCAGCTTGTTTTGACCCCAATGAAGCTCTAAAATGAGTGATCATCTCAATGATATGGCCTTTTGCCTGAATTAGATAGATACAAGTACAACATGTTGAGTGATACTACTTTAGTGCAATAGCTATAATAGCTTCGCTCAATTGCGTCCAATCTAAAATGTCTGCAATGACATTAAACTATGGATCATTGTTCCAGCTCACCTCGCAAAGACGAACTTCTCAACCAATGAAAGTGGAACAGTACAAATGGTGTCCCAGAAACTAACCCCCTAGATCAACACCTCAGCTGTGTGCAATTCTTGACTGCACAAATTGTGCCTCCTTATTTGAAGCCAAAGTAAAACCACCACAAGCTCGAAATCAAATCCAAATCTTCTCAATGCTATGCTGCTGTGCGACAACACATTGCAAACACCAGTGATTGAAATCCAACTATTCTTGTCCAAAATTCCTTGACATGAAGGTGGATTCCAAGGGTAGGGAGACTTTCTGAAGGCCTCTGCAAACAACAGATACCATCCAGGACTTGCAATGCACAATTCATCACTTTTCAGTGCACATGAATTCATTGCAAGTCCAGCGCGCTTCATCGCAGTACTGTGCGGTCCTGCAGATACTGTCATAGGTACTCTATCATGTCCTTAACAAATCGCGAAAATAACCAAAGCACTACCTATCTTTGTTCTTCCGTGATTCTATTTTCGAAATCCAGCACTCTAACTTGGACTTTGCATTTCAAGTTTTTCAGCACATGACCACCTCTGGTCAGCTGCCACTTTGGACAGATGATCAGCCAGTGTCCCTGTCTCGCGAGTTTCTAGTTCTTACAGGTGCCGGAGTCCCAAGCAGAGGCCTGTGAGAACATGATTAGAAATCTGACAAGGTCCTGTGCTTCTTTCCTCCTATGCCTTTCATCACTCAGGAGTGAATAAGTTAGCCAAAAACTCAGGCCCCAGGCCCATAAATTAAGCGCATCATGAAGTGCTATGTACTGAATACATGCATGTAAGTAACTAAAGGAATGCATACTACAAAACAGAGTTGAAAAAGAAAACACAAAACAAACATACATTGGTTTGTACAGTTACATCAAGATAGAAAGAGGGAGAGGAGGGAGGGTGATGAAAAATCGACTTGATCAAGCAAGATCTAAGTCAGATATCAGTCAGTATACAGTACACAGGCAAAAAACATGAATCTAAGCGCACTGAGAGCCCTGATATCCAAGATCTGACAACTAGGTCAACTTCAGAGGCTGTAGATGTGTATAGATCTGTTATGGATGTGTTATGGGCTCTGTTCAGTGAAAGATCAGTTAGATCAGTGAAAAAGCGCACCAATTCCTTTGATCTGAGACTCTGTGAGCAAGAGCTAGAGTCTGTGCAGTCAAAAGGAGGTGCTGTGAGGCAATGTTTGAGCTATCAGAGCTGTATAGAGTGGACAGATGTCCTTACCAGTCACCAGAAGCGAAGTTGATGGTGGGGGAAGGAAGGAAAGAAGCACAGGACCTTGTCAGATTTCTAATCATGTTCTCACAGGCCTCTGCTCGGAACTCCGGCACCTGTAAGAACTAGAAACTCGACAGGGACACTGGCTGATCATCTGTCCAAAGTGGCAGCTGACCAGAGGTGGTCATGTGCTGAAAAACTCGAAATGCAAAGTCCAAGTTAGAGTGCTGGATTTCGAAAATGGAATCGCGGAAGAACAAAGATAGGTAGTGCTTCGATTCTTTTTGCGATTTGTTAAGGACATGATAGAGTACCTATGACAGTAATAGCAGGTCCGCACGGTACTGCGATGAGGCACACTGGACTTGCAATGAATTCATGTGCACTGAAAAGTGATGAATTGTGCATTGCAAGTCCTGGATGGTATCTGTTGTTTGCAGAGGCTTTCAGAAAGTCTCCCTACCCTTGGAATCCGCCTTCATGTCAAGGAATTTTGGACAAGAATAGTTGGATTTCAATCACTGGTGTTTGCAATGTGTTGTCGCACAGCAGCATAACATTGAGAAGATTTGGATTTGATTTCGAGCTTGTGGTGGTTTTACTTTGGCTTCAAATAAGGAGGCACAATTTGTGCAGTCAAGAATATTTAGAGACGGAATATGAGCGTGGGACATCGCTTATGTAAGCAGTAAGTGTTCTATCACTATATACACTCAACACAACCTCCTGATTGAACACTTTTGCAATCCAGCACAAGTCAATCACTAACACAACCCCCAACATAGTATTTCCTTCAACTAGGAAGGTTTGGCTTCACAAGTCCAATCAAAGATCAGAACTTTTCCACCTTTGGCCTGGCAAGGGCCTTTGTGAGCAGGTCGGCTGGATTATCCTCAGTGGGCAAATACGAGAGTGTAAGCTTCCCATGTACAACTTGTTCTCTGAGCCAGTAGAAAGTCCTATCAAGATGCTTCATTCAGCCGTGATGTTCAGGGTTTTTAGCAACTTGAATGGATGATTGGTTGTCGGTGTGGATAATGGTAGGAGAAGCGACTTTATACCTAAGCTCATTGAAAAGAGAACGTATTGCCAACACTTCTTTGCCCACTGCATTTGAAGCCACACACTCGGCTTCAGTAGAGGATAGAGTAACCACAGGTTGTAGTTTACTACTCCAGCTAACAGCACCTGATCCAACCTTTATGATGTATCCAGTTGTTGACTTCCCATTGTCTTTGTTGCCCCCCAAGTCTGCATCACCAATAGCTGTGATCAGATCGGGAGCATCAGGATCTGGCCCTAGTTCCAACTCATAATCAAGAGATCCTTTCAAGTAACGCCACAAATGCTTAACAGCAATCCAATGAGCATATCCAGGATTAGAGTTGAAACGAGTCAAGACACCACATGCATAAGCTGTGTCGACACGAAGGATCATGGCCAGAAACAATAGGGAGCCAACAGCCGACATGTAGGGGACATTGATCATCTCTTCTTTCTCCTCTGGTGTTTGGGGGCAGTCCGCTTTAGAGAGTGTCACAGTGGGATTCATGGGAGTAGCCACAGGCTTGGAATCAGTCATGCCAAATTCATCGAGTTTATGGAGGATGTATTGCCGGGCATTAAGATATAGTTTTCGATTCTGGCGGTCTCGTCTGATTCCCATGCCAAGTAAGAAGTCGGTACTGCCAAATCATGGAGTTTAAGTTCTTTCTCTAGATCATGGACAAATTGATCTATAACACCAGAGTCTTTACAAGCAAGAGTGATATTGTCTACCCAAACTGGAACAATGACTTTAAGGTTACCACGTTTAAATAGATAAACACATGGATCAGACTCCAGGCGGTTGAAGCCCAACTTGGCTAACACACCATAGAGTTGCTCACTCCAAAGACGGGGCGACTGCTTTAACCCATATAGGGACTTGTTTAGCCTGCAAACTTTCTCTGGTCCACCTTGCTTGAAACCCTCGGGCTGTCTCATGTAGATAGTAGTGTTAATATCAGAATTGATAAACGCATGTGAGATATCAACAGAGCGAAGCTCCATATCATCAATGGCGGCAAGAGCAAGTACAATGCGTAATGAGGACCAGCGGAGAGTGTTGGCATTAGCAATTGGACCCTGGTTACATCATTCTAGTACTAAGACTAACCGCTTCAGTACAACATGAATGTGGGCCAGTTGAGTGACTAACAATCCTCATAGTGATATATGGCTTAACATCCATACTCTAACCATCGGCACTATAGCTCAGTTGGTTAGAGCACCAGTCTAGAGTACTGTGTGGTCGCTGGTTCAATCCCAGCTAGTGTCAACATTTATTTCCCTCCTGTTTCAAGGTCACTTAATTTGGGACAAGGTACTCCTTGATCCTGGTCACCTGATTCTCTAACAGAGAGTAGAAGCATAGGTTTTGAGATAGTCGAATCCAGGTCTTTGGCTGAAGCCTTGAGCACACAAGTGTGCTTTAAACCGCTAAATAGAGCCATCAGCATTGTGTTTAATGCAAAATACCCAAGTCGACCCAATAGCTTTCTCTCCTAGTGGTAAGTCAATGATATCCCAAGTACCATTAGCAAGATGAGCAGAGATCTCATCCTTCATTGCTTCTGTTGAGTGTATATAGTGATAGAACACTTACTGCTTACATAAGCGATGTCCCACGCTCATATTCCGTCTCTAAACTATGTACTTTTATAGTAATCTTTCGTTACCATGTTGATATCTGCTCTAGTTTACTTTTTGGCTTTCATTTGTTCAGTTTGCAAGATATTTTCTCAGTTTGAGTGGTGACTGTTGAAAATATCTATGCGCGCACAATTGTGGACACCCATTTTCACGCCTCATGCGTTTCAGTACAAATAGAACCAAACAACTACCTATTCCTTACTCAGTTAGAAAGAGTCCAAATCAATATTCACATATCTTTGATTCATTTCATTGTTTTGCTGTCTATTGGAGTACTGAGGAACTATAAGGCTATTAGTACAACACTATAGTCATTATACTGAGCATAACAACGCTGTACTAAGACGGGTATCACACTGCTTGGGTTAGCTGAAGGGCGCTCCAGTGTGTTTAACTTCAACAAGTGCAGTTTCCTCCAACAGGTTATGGGCCCCGTGTTCTAACTGTGCATTTCGTTGTTGTGTTCTTGTTACCTCTTTACTTGTGCGCTCCTCAATAGTCCTATACTATTGTTGTCTTTCTACACTATCAATTGGCTCAGTTGGCTATTATCACTATGTCTTTCACTTCTACCACTTCCAACCCATCTTTCAAAGTTCTTACCAAGGACAACTACAATGATTGGGTTGGTAATATGAAGGCATCTCTGATGTCTCAAGGTTTATGGAGACTAGTATCTGGCAAAGAGGCTAAGCCCTCAGATCCAGCTCTGTTGGACAAGTGGGAAATTAAAGCTGAAAAGGCTGCTGGATTGATTTTCCTTGCTGTCAGCTCACCTCAGCAGGTGCCTATTAAGGCATACCAAGAGGATCCCATCGCTATGTGGAGGATTCTAGAGAAACAGCATGTGTCAAAGAAGCCTGGTGCTAGGTTTAATGCCTACAATGCACTTTTCACTATCACAAAGCTGGCTGATGAATCTCTCATGGACATTTCCCTTAGAAGCAGGTTTGACTTCCCACCATCTACCAGGAGGTTTACGAGCACGTGCAGGGCAACGTACAGCAATGGGTTGCTCATCAGATTCATCCTCGTCAGTCACAGGTATTTCGGGCTCTGGGGTGAGAGCAAGAGCAGGAGGTGCATTAAGGGGAGGCACATCATCTTCATCAGCAGAGGCGGGTTCAGAGTCCGCTTCATCAGAAAAAGCAGGAGGTGTGAATAGATCATTAGTGGTACTAGATGGATTGGGAGTAGTCGACATGAAGGCGGATTCCAAGGGTAGGGAGACTTTCTGAAGGCCTCTGCAAACAACAGATACCATCCAGGACTTGCAATGCACAATTCATCACTTTTCAGTGCACATGAATTCATTGCAAGTCTGGCGCGCTTCATTGCCGTACCGTGCGGTCCTGCTATTACTGTCATAGGTACTCTATCATGTCCTTAACAAATCGCGAAAAGAATCGAAGCGCTACCTATCTTCGTTCTTCCGCGATTTCATTTTCAAAATCCTGCACTCTAACTTGGACTTTGCATTTCGAGTTTTTCAGCACATGACCACCTCTGGTCAGCTGCCACTTTGGACAGATGATCAGCCAGTGTCCCTGTCGAGTTTCTAGTTCTTACAGGTGCCGGAGTTCCGAGCAGAGGCCTGTGAGAACATGATTAGAAATCTGACAAGGTCCTGTGCTTCTTTCCTTCCTTCCCCCACCATCAACTTCGCTTCTGGTGACTGGTAAGGACATCTGTCCACTCTATACAGCTCTGATAGCTCAAACATTGCCTCACAGCACCTCCTTTTGACTGCACAGACTCTAGCTCTTGCTCACAGAGTCTCAGATCAAAGGAATTGGTGCGCTTTTTCACTGATCTAACTGATCTTTCACTGAACAGAGCCCATAACACATCCATAACAGATCTATACACATCTACAGCCTCTGAAGTCGACCTAGTTGTCAGATCTTGGATATCAGGGCTCTCAGTGCGCTTAGATCGACTTTTTTTGCCTGTGTACTATGTACTGACTGATATCTGGCTTAGATCTCGCTTGATCAAGCCGATTTTTCATCACCCTCCCTCCTCTCCCTCTTTCTAACTTGATGTAACTGTACAAACCAATGTATGTTTGTTTTGTCCTTTCTTTTCAACTCTGTTTGTAGTATGCATTCCTTTAGTTACTTACATGCATGTATTCAGTACATAGCACTTCATGATGCGCTTAATTTATGGGCCTGGGGCCTGAGTTTTGGCTAACTTATTCACTACTGAGTGATGAAAGGAGGCTGGAAGTTCTGGAATCCAGTCACTAAAAAGGTCATTATCAGCGAACGTGCAGAATTTGATGAAAGATTCATGTATGGATCCAAGTCACCTAATCAGCCTACCCTTCGTCGAGACTACATTCCTGTGACTCCTCTGGAACCATCTGCCTATGCCTTTCATCACTCAGTAGTGAATAAGTTAGCCAAAACTCAGGCCCCAGGCCCATAAATTAAGCGCATCATGAAGTGCTATGTACTGAATACATGCATGTAAGTAACTAAAGGAATGCATACTACAAACAGAGTTGAAAAGAAAGGACAAAACAAACATACATTGGTTTGTACAGTTACATCAAGTTAGAAAGAGGGAGAGGAGGGAGGGTGATGAAAAATCGGCTTGATCAAGCGAGATCTAAGCCAGATATCAGTCAGTACATAGTACACAGGCAAAAAAAGTCGATCTAAGCGCACTGAGAGCCCTGATATCCAAGATCTGACAACTAGGTCGACTTCAGAGGCTGTAGATGTGTATAGATCTGTTATGGATGTGTTATGGGCTCTGTTCAGTGAAAGATCAGTTAGATCAGTGAAAAAGCGCACCAATTCCTTTGATCTGAGACTCTGTGAGCAAGAGCTAGAGTCTGTGCAGTCAAAAGGAGGTGCTGTGAGGCAATGTTTGAGCTATCAGAGCTGTATAGAGTGGACAGATGTCCTTACCAGTCACCAGAAGCGAAGTTGATGGTGGGGGAAGGAAGGAAAGAAGCACAGGACCTTGTCAGATTTCTAATCATGTTCTCACAGGCCTCTGCTCGGAACTCCGGCACCTGTAAGAACTAGAAACTCGACAGGGACACTGGCTGATCATCTGTCCAAAGTGGCAGCTGACCAGAGGTGGTCATGTGCTGAAAAACTCGAAATGCAAAGTCCAAGTTAGAGTGCAGGATTTTGAAAATGAAATCGCGGAAGAACGAAGATAGGTAGCGCTTCGATTCTTTTCGCGATTTGTTAAGGACATGATAGAGTACCTATGACAGTAATAGCAGGACCGCACGGTACGGCAATGAAGCGCGCCAGACTTGCAATGAATTCATGTGCACTGAAAAGTGATGAATTGTGCATTGCAAGTCCTGGATGGTATCTGTTGTTTGCAGAGGCCTTCAGAAAGTCTCCCTACCCTTGGAATCCACCTTCATGTCGACCTATGCCTTTCATCACTCAGTAGTGAATAAGTTAGCCAAAACTCAGGCCCCAGGCCCATAAATTAAGCGGATCATGAAGTGCTATAAAGCTATGGATTGTTGTTGAGGGGTGGATGGTGGTGAAAGAGATGTGAATGAGACGCTAGGAGAGTGTTAAAGGTGTGTTTGACGAAGTCTAATAGCTGCTAGTTGCAGCTCAGCACGAACAGCAGGGTTATCCCTGATGTATATCTTCCATGCTGTGGAAGACCACCTACCCAGAGCCATGATAATGGACTCATCAAGACCAAGTCCAGAGTAGTAAGTGGCGCCTCCAGCTCTAGCTGAATGTCCCCCAAACTCTTTACTAACCACAGCATAGAACATGGATTCAAACCAAGCTCTGGTTGGAAGAGGTCCATCTTCACAAATGAACAGAGCAGGCCTAGCTCCATGAAGCTCGTCTCTGGCAGTGGTGTACTATGAGAGGTGCAGAAGCGAATATAGTCCTTAGCACCTGTAGAATAGTTGTTCTTAGTTGATTGTTCAATGGCATGAGATTGGAGGAACAGAACAAGAGCATCCAACTTGTTCATGTCCATTGGAGGGCGAACAGAGCGGCCATTCCGGCGACTCTGCTCACCCAGGGCCTCTAAAAGGACTCTCTCCATCGTGCCGGCAGTAGCTCTCTAGGGGGCTCAAAAAGGCGGACACAATCTGCAGGAAATTGAAGCTTGTAATCATCAAGAAGCAAAAAGCGAGACAACAAGTCTGCTCTGATGTTGGACTTGCCAGCAATATGTCTAACTCGAATATCTATCCCAGTTTTGAGCACAATAGCAGCAATAGCAAGAAGAATGGAGTTGTGAGATGATTCTCTTGCTGAGAGTGAGTTGAGAACCTCTACAGAGTCGAGGCTATCAGTATGAATGAGAATATGGTGAGGTGGAGTTGGTTTGTGAGCAATGTGATGGATAAGGCATAAGATAGACAACAGTTCTCTGAAAAAGATGTCAACTTTAGGCTTGCCTTCAGCTGAAGAGACTTTGTAACAGAAGCCATTTCCTGCATAGACATAGGAAAGACCAGTGTTACTAGCATCAGTCCAACCCACAAAGTCTGCTTCAGAGTCCTGCCATGCCTGTGAATCAACAAACCTTATGCCAATAGCTGACTGGAGTAGTTCAGAAAACCAAGTCAGATCCCTCATAACTTCACCATTGATAGGAATGGAGCGAAACTGGAGTGATTTACCACTCATTTTGCGGTACATCTCACTGAGAGCAGGCCTTGCCCAAGGTAGAACATTCAAAGACCAGTTGAGAGAGCCAGCAAGTCTTTGCCAATCTCTCAGAGCAGCTTTCCTTTCTGGAGAAGCAAGGAACTGTGTGATGTCTGAGACTAGAATCTGAATAGACTCTGCTGAGAGAGAAATGGATCCCTTTAGAATATCCACCCAGAACCCAATAATCTTAAGTGTAGCTCCAGATTCTTGCTTCTTGTCTTCATAAGGACACAGAATGGTGTCCCAGAAGACTAGTAATTGAACCTGTCTCTTAGGGCGGAGTTGGCCATGGAATAGGACTAGATTTCGCTTAAAATCCCATCCAAAGAAGTCATCCATGTACACATGAAGTCCAACAATCCCCAACTTGACAGATCCAAACCAACAGAGAAGAGCAGATAAACTGCACCAGCACCTAGGTGATGTTCTAGTGCCAAACACCAAGTGGCATACAATGTGATATCTGCCATCTACAGTGACCACCTGACAGAGTTGCCAAAGTGGGTGGCCAGGCAGATTGAGGAATGCCTTAGCAACATCACTCTTAAACAGGATCAGTTCTTCAGTTGGATGCTCCTTCAGCACATCATTGAGAACCTGACCAAAAGTGTGCATATCATCATACTTGACCTTCCCCTCAGCTTTTGGAATGTTATCATTAAGACCAGAGCTAGTCTGGTCCATAACAACTCGAGGTTTTCCCTTCTGCCAAACTACAAACATTGGGGAGACCTTCATACCAGGTAAGAGAACAAAGTCCTCTGGTAGTGCTTCAGACCATCTCCCAGCTGTAACTTCCTGATCTCTGTGAGCTCTGAGTGCAGTAAAATCATCTGGCTCAGTCACATAGTTCTCAATCCTTTGTTTAGACTCTTCTGCCCATTCAGCATCATAGAAAGGCCAGAATCCCTCTCTAAGGGAGCGCATAACAGAGGCTACAAATGGCTGATTGTGATGGGATGAGAGCAAGAGCTCTAAGCGGTCCACATTGAAAGGAGTCTCTACTTTAATGTAAGGAGCCATAGCTTTAAGAGTTGATTGGATCTGAGGATTGTTCAAGAGATGTAGAGGAGGTGATGGCAAAGGAGGTGCAGAATAAGTAGAAGAGATACTGGGAGGAGTGATATGAGATGAATGAGATGAAGAAGACCATAAATAACCCCTTCTGAAGCGAGGTGCAGGTGTTAGATCACTGTCAGCAGTCCTCTTAGTACCTGCTAGTGATCTAGGACCTTTGAGGGCGGTTTCTACTCTGATTTCGACGTCTTTCAGTAAGCTTTGAGTAGCATGACTGGCTGTTAATGGCTCTGTGGGCTTCACCACACTCACTGCAATAGCCATGTTTCCTGTTATTGCTACAAGGGTCTGAGCACCTATCTTCATTCCACAAGATACAAGGTGTATCATGGCGCTTAGAAGGCGATTTTGAAGTGGTAGAAGATGAAGAAGGAGCAGATCTCTTCTTAGAAGTGGTAGAAAGCATCTCCTTGAGGACAATGAGCCTAAGGCTCTCAGAGTTGCTAAGATCAAAGGGTGTATTGGAGGCCTTTTGGCGAGCCTCTCTATCCACCCTGATGGCCATAGATGGATCATTGGGAGTAACTCTGAACAGCTCTTGAATCTGAGCTTTATAGGCAATAAGCTCACTCTGCCTGTTAGGATAGATCTTGAGCAGAGGAACAAGCCAAGCCTCAAAAACTCGAAGCCACTGTGACTCAGTAGTGACTGGGAGGCTCTTAATAGACTGCTCTTTCCTAACCAGCTTAAACTCTGTACCAAAGTCCTTGCTATCATCATAGAGGAAACTGAATCCAGTGACTGCAGCATGGATCTTCTCAAAGTCCACATACTTGTCCTTGATGATAAGGCGAAGTAGGGACTGAGGGAGTGGCTCAGCAAACATCTGAGCTGAAAGGAGACTAAGTGTAGCATCCACATTGCTGTCCAGAGTGAACTGGAGGCGAAGATCCCAGGTGCTCTGTACATGAGAGGGCATAGGAGATGTAGTAGTAAGTTCTGCAAGGTGAGGAGCAGCTTCCAGAAGCGAAACTGGAAGGCCAGAAGGCACCTTGGAAGTAGAAGAAGCAATAGGCTGGGCAAAGGATGGAGCCACAGCTTGAACAGTACCAGAGTCTGGTTGTTCATTCTCAATCTCATCATCTGCATTGACAGCAGCAAGCAGGGCTTCATTCTCAGCAAGTTCAGACTCCATAACAGCAAATGCTGCTGCCTGAGCAGCTTGAATAGCAGAAACTCGCTCTGGAGAGGCCTGTTGCCTCTGTTTACCTTTAGCAGCAGCCTTTCTTTGCCTAGTAAACTCGATTTCATCCCTCTGTATCTGCTGCATCTGGTCCACATAGTCACTGACCACAGCAGGATCATGTCTGCTATGATCTTGGAATGCTCTGAATGCCTGTTTGACAGAGATTTCCCTATTCCTGAACTGTTCAAGGACAGCTTGCATCGCTTCAGCAGCAGATCTAACAGCTTCAGCTTCTCTAGCTGCATCTGAGGGTGCAGGAGAGGCAGTGATGCGCCCCAGAAGCGATTTAGAGGGCATAGAGTGGTGGTGGGAGCGAGGATTGGATGTAGAAGCGGCAGGAGGGTCTGTGAGACGATCTTGGAGCGATTTAGAGGGCTGTGAAGCGGCGATCTGAGCGATCTGAGTGCTAGCAGTGTTGGATGAGCTACCAGAGGTGACTTGTGAAGGTTGGAGCTGTTTGGAGCGAGTTTGGGGAAGATCAGAGCGGATCTGAGAGAGATTGGAGCGATTCTGGACTGGATTAGAGCGAGATGTGGATGGATTAGGCCCAGATTGGCGCAATCTAGCGCTAGGAAGCGTCCTAGACGAGGTATGAAGCGATCTAGTGGCCTGGGATGCAGGATCATAGGTATGATCTTCCAATTCATCAAGATCTGAGGAATCAGCTCGAGTTTTGGACATGGAATGGTTGATATGAAGATGTGTGAGGTAGGAGCAAGGAGTATGATGAAAAATCGACTTGATCAAGCAAGATCTAAGTCAGATGTCAGTCAGTATACAGTACACAGGCAAAAAACATCGATCTAAGCGCACTGAGAGCCCTGATATCCAAGATCTGACAACTAGGTCGACTTCAGAGGCTGTAGATGTGTATAGATCTGTTATGGATGTGTTGTGGGCTCTGTTCAGTGAAAGATCAGTTAGATCAGTGAAAAAGCGCACCAATTCCTTTGATCTGAGACTCTGTGAGCAAGAGCTAGAGTCTGTGCAGTCAAAAAGAGGTGACTTGGGAAGGTTGGAGCTGTTTAGAGCGAGTTTGGGGAAGATCAGAGCGGATCTGGAGGGGATTGAAGCGATTCTGGACTGGATTAGAGCGAGATGTGGATGGATTAGGCCCAGATTGGCGCGATCTAGCGCTAGGAAGCGTTCTAGATGAGGTATGAAGCGATCCAGTGGCCTGGGATGCAGGATCATAGGTATGATCTTCCAATTCATCAAGATCTGAGGAATCAGCTCGAGTTTTGGACATGGAATGGTTGATATGAAGATGTGTGAGGTATGAGCAAGGAGTATGATGAAAAATCGGCTTGATCAAGCGAGATCTAAGCCAGATATCAGTCAGTACATAGTACACAGGCAAAAAAGTCGATCTAAGCGCACTGAGAGCCCTGATATCCAAGATCTGACAACTAGGTCGACTTCAGAGGCTGTAGATGTGTATAGATCTGTTATGGATGTGTTATGGGCTCTGTTCAGTGAAAGATCAGTTAGATCAGTGAAAAAGCGCACCAATTCCTTTGATCTGAGACTCTGTGAGCAGAGCCATAATAATGGACTCATCAAGACCAAGTCCAGAGTAGTAAGTGGCGCCTCCAGCTCTAGCTGAATGTCCCCCAAACTCTTTGCTAACCACAGCATAGAACATGGATTCAAACCAAGCTCTGGTTGGAAGAGATCCATCTTCACAAATGAACAGAGCAGGCCTAGCTCCATGAAGCTTGTCTCTGGCAGTGGTGTACTCTCTCAGAAGAGAGCCAGGATTAGCAAGTGTGTGACTCACGTACAGAAGAGAATCTCAGTTCCTTGATAGAAAGGATCACCCTTGTGATATGGAAGATGATAGCCAGCTTGCATGGACTCAAGCTTGAGTGAAGCTCTCTTGATAATCTTCCTCCAGTCAAACAGTGATTTCTGATTAGGAATAGTGAGTTCTCCAATTCTGTGACACCCATAGAAGGCACAACTCATCAGAGTTGCAAACAGAAGATGGTTGTAAGAAAGATGTCTCCTTTCATAGAATTGCATGATATGAGAGGTTCTAAGAGGTGGTTTTCGCTTCACTGGGTCAGCTCTGACCTTCTTAGACCCTCTAATAGTAGCTTGAACTAAAGGGTCAGATCTGGATTCATCAAAGTGAGGATAGAGCTGTTTCAAGTAATGTCTTGCTCCAGTGAGATATTTAGGCCCAGAGGCTGTTGAGTGTATATAGTGATAGAACACTTACTGCTTACATAAGCGATGTCCCACGCTCATATTCCGTCTCTAAACTATGTACTTTTATAGTAATCTTTTGTTACCATGTTGATATCTGCCCTAGTTTACTTTTTGGCTTTCATTTGTTCAGTTTGCAAGATATTTTCTCAGTTTGAGTGGTGACTGTTGAAAATATCTATGCGCGCACAATTGTGGACACCCATTTTCACGCCTCATGCGTTTCAGTACAAATAGAACCAAACAACTACCTATTCCTTACTTAGTTAGAAAGAGTCCAAATCAATATTCACATATCTTTGATTCAGTTCATTGTTTGCTGTCTATTGGAGTACTGAAGAACTATAAGGCTATTAGTACAACACTATAGTCGTTATACTGAGCATAACAACGCTGTACTAAGACGGGTATCACACTGCTTGGGTTAGCTGAAGGGCGCTCCAGTGTGTTTAACTTCAACAAGTGCAGTTTCCTCCAACAGGTTATGGGCCCCGTGTTCTAACTGTGCATTTCGTTGTTGTGTTCTTGTTACCTCTTTACTTGTGCGCTCCTCAATAGTTCTATACTATTGTTGTCTTTCTACACTATCAATTGGCTCAGTTGGCTTGTTGGCTCAGTTGGCTATTATCACTATGTCTTTCACTTCTACCACTTCCAACCCATCTTTCAAAGTTCTTACCAAGGACAACTACAATGATTGGGTTGGTAATATGAAGGCATCTCTGATGTCTCAAGGTTTATGGAGACTAGTATCTGGCAAAGAGGCTAAGCCCTCAGATCCAGCTCTGTTGGACAAGTGGGAAATTAAAGCTGAAAAGGCTGCTGGATTGATTTTTCTTGCTGTCAGCTCGCCTCAGCAGGTGCCTATTAAGGCATACCAAGAGGATCCCATTGCTATGTGGAGCATTCTAGAGAAACAGCATGTGTCAAAGAAGCCTGGTGCTAGGTTTAATGCCTACAATGCACTCTTCACTATCACAAAGCTGGCTGATGAATCTCTCATGGACATGGCCTCTAGAGTGGAAGCTGCTATGGCTGACATTCAAAACCTTCGACCCACTGCTGCTCCTATTGTCTCTGGATCCACTGGCTTTACATTGGACTCACTTGACTCTGAGCTTCAATCTATGGCTCTCATTCGTGCACTCCCTGAGGAGTATAAACATCTATCATCCAACCTGCTTATGCAGGACAATCTAGACAAAGACATGATTCTTGCTGCTTTCCTTGCTGAACAGCAGAATCAAGCTCATGCTGAGCAGTCTGTCAATCGAGCGCAAGCAGCACAGTCTGCACAACAGAAGAAAAAGGGTGGCAATAGTAGATATCCCCCTGTTAGGAATGGAGATCCTAAAAACTTCTGCAGCCATTGTGGTGCAAAGGCGCTCCACTGGCCTGAGGATTGTCCTAACAATCCTTACAACAAGAAAAAAGGCATCAAGGCCAATAAGGCCAAGGTTACAGAGGTGGAGGAATCTGAAGGAATGTCGGAAAATGCTGGCTCTGCTAGTGCAAGTACTCTTAATGGACTATCTTCTTCACATTTTGCTGATACTTTGGAATGGAATACAGACACAGGCGCCACTTCTCATATGACACCTCATAAACACTGGATTCGAAACTACACTCCTCACAGAGTGCCTATTCGTCTTGCAGATCATAATGTAGTGTATTCAGAGGGGATGGGCGACGTTTTATTTACTCCTATTGTTGATGGCAAAGAAGTTAGACAAGTTTTATTTTCTCGAGTTTTACATGTACCGGCTCTTAATAACAATCTGTTGGATGACATAATCTGACACACATATGACTTGTCAAGTGTGTATCCAAAATGATCTCCATTATAAAGGCATGATGTGAGACCTTACTTGGGGCATTCCTAGTAGATGTGAGACCTTTCCAGTTGGGCATTCTGTAAGAACCTTTGGAGAGGCTCTGGCACTTAAGAGATACAAGTTCATAGTTGATAACCATGGCCAGATAGCTCAGTTGGTTAGAGCATCTTGGGATTTCACCAGAAGGTCCTGGGTTCAATCCCCAGTCTGGACACTTTGTATAAATCATGACTTTAACACAATCTCCTCTCAGTTCTTTACTTGACCAAGCATAAAGGTTTTACTGTACAAATTCTTAGAGATACTATGGAGTTCTCACTTAATGGTTCTGTCCTGTTCACTGCATCAGTTAATAATAAATCGGTTGGTTACCTTAATGGACACACTATTAGTACAGTAGCTGAGTTTGCAAATGTCGGTTCAACTCTACCTCTTGACCTTGAGCTGTGGCATAGACGCTTCTTTCACTACAATCTGAGTGATGTTAGCAAGCTGTCTAGAAATGGTATGGTTGAGGGCTTTAAACTCGATTCTAGTGCAAAGCCAGACCCAGTATGTGAACCATGTCTTGGTGAAAGATGCATGCCAATCCCTTTCCTAGTAGTGATACTCGTGCTGGTGAAGTTCTCGAACTTGTTCATATGGATGTACATGATACTGGTGTTGTTTCGCCTTCTGGCTACCGCTATTGGATCCCCTTTATATGCGACAAATCACGCTTCAGAGCAGTTGCACTACTCAAAAAGAAGAGTGAAGCATTTGGTGCATTCAAGCAGTTTAAGGCCTGGGCGGAAAACTCTACTGGTAAAAAGATCAAGGTGATCCGTCATGACAAAGGTGGCAAGTTTATATCCAAAGAAATGGAACAGTTCTTGAAAGACAAGGGGATTGAGGTGCAGAGAACAGCCCGGAATCGACCTCAGCAGAATGGAGTTGCTGAACGGCTTAACCGGACATTGGCTGAATTACTGACTGCTATGCTACTGGAATCGGGTTTACCAAAGACATTTTGGGCTGAATGCCTGGCTGCGCTTGTTTATGTGCTTAATTGATGCCCAACGTCTGCTGTCCCAGGTGTCACTCCTTTTGAAGTCTGGTATAAAGTCAAGCCAAAGGTTGACAACTTGCGTGTCTGGGGATGCATTGTGTATGTTCATGTTCAAAAGGACAAGCGGCCACATTTTGGTTCACACATGGAAAAGTGTGTGTTCATTGGGTATCCTGAGGGAGTTAAAGGCTGGAAGTTCTGGAATCCGGTCACTAAAAAGGTCATTATCAGCGAACGTGCAGAATTTGATGAAAGATTCATGTATGGATCCAAGTCACCTAATCAGCCTACCCTTCGTCGAGACTACATTCCTGTGACTCCTCCGGAACCATCTGCTACTCCCAATCCATCTAGTACCTCTAATGATATATTCACACCTCCTGCTTTTTCTGATGAATCGGACTCTGAACCTGCCTCTGCTGATGAAGATGATGTGCCTCCCCTTAATGCACCTCCTGCTCTTGCTCCCACCCCAGAACCCGAAATACCTGTGACTGACGAGGATGAATCTGATGAGCAACCCATTGCTGTACGTCGCCCTGCGCGTGCTCGTAAACCTCCTGGTAGATGGTGGGAAGTCAAACCTGCTTCTAAGGGCAATGCCCATAATGAGTCTGATGAATACAATGGAGATGTAGAGGAACATGGACATGCTGCTAACGGTGTAGAACCTCGAAATTATCGAGACGCTATGCGCAGTCCAGAAGCCTTTAAGTGGGAAGAAGCAATGGACGATGAGATTGCTGCTCATCTGGCTAATCAGACTTGGGAAATTGTTGACTTGCCACCAGGAGAGAAAGCTATTGGGTCGACTTGGGTATACCGTATTAAGCACAAGGCTGATGGCTCTATTGAACGCTTCAAAGCACGCTTGTGTGCTCAAGGCTTCAGCCAAAGACCTGGATTCGACTATCTCGAAACCTATGCTTCAACTCTCCGCTGGTCCTCATTACGCATTGTACTTGCTCTTGCTGCTATTGATGATATGGAGCTTCGCTCTGTTGACATCTCACATGCGTTTATTAATTCTGACATTGACACAACTATCTACATGAGACAGCCCGAGGGTTTCAAGCAAGGTGGACCAGAGAAAGTTTGCAGGCTAAACAAGTCCCTTTATGGGTTAAAGCAGTCGCCCCGTCTTTGGAGTGAGAAACTCTGTGGTGTGTTAGCCAAGTTGGGCTTCAACCGCCTGGAGTCTGATCCATGTGTTTATCTATTTAAACGCGGTAACCTTAAAGTGATTGTTCCAGTTTGGGTAGACGATATCACTCTTGCTTGTAAAGACTCTGGTGTTATAGATCAATTTGTCCATGATCTAGAGAAAGAACTTAAACTCCGTGACTTGGGCAGTACCGACTTCTTACTTGGCATGGGAATCAGACGAGACCGCCAGAACCGAAAACTATATCTTAATGCCCGGCAATACATCCTCCGTAAACTCGATGAATTTGGCATGACTGATTCCAAGCCTGTGGGCACTCCCATGAATCCCACTGTGACACTCTCTAAAGCGGACTGCCCCCAAACACCAGAGGAGAAAGAAGAGATGATCAATGTCCCCTACATGTCGGCTGTTGGCTCCCTATTGTTTCTGGCCATGATCCTTCGTGTCGACACAGCTTATGCATGTGGTGTCTTGACTCGTTTCAACTCTAATCCTGGATACGCTCATTGGATTGCTGTTAAGCATTTGTGGCGTTACTTGAAAGGATCTCTTGACTATGAGTTGGAACTAGGGCCAGATCCTGATGCCCCCGATCTGATCACAGCTATTGGTGATGCAGACTTGGGTGGCAACAAAGACAATGGGAAGTCAACAACTGGATACATCATAAAGGTTGGATCAGGTGCTGTTAGCTGGAGTAGTAAACTACAACCTGTGGTTACTCTATCCTCTACTGAAGCCGAGTTTGTGGCTTCAAATGCGGTGGGCAAAGAAGTGTTGGCAATACGTTCTCTTCTCAATGAGCTTGGGTATAAAGTCGCTTCTCCTACCATTATCCACACCGACAACCAATCATCCATTCAGGTTGCTAAAAACCCTGAACATCACGGCCGAATGAAGCATCTTGACAGGACTTTCTACTGGCTCAGAGAACAAGTTGTACATGGGAAGCTTACACTCTCATATTTGCCCACTGAGGATAATCCGGCCGACCTGCTCACAAAGGCCCTTGCCAAACCAAAGGTGGAAAAGTTCTGATCTTTGATTGGACTTGTGAAGCCAAACCTTCCTAGTTGAAGGAAATACTATGTTGGGGGTTGTGTTAGTGATTGACTTGTGCTGGATTGCAAAAGTGTTCAATCAGGGGGTTGTGTTGAGTGTATATAGTGATAGAACACTTACTGCTTACATAAGCGATGTCCCACGCTCATATTCCGTCTCTAAACTATGTACTTTTATAGTAATCTTTTGTTACCATGTTGATATCTGCCCTAGTTTACTTTTTGGCTTTCATTTGTTCAGTTTGCAAGATTATTTCTCAGTTTGAGTGGTGACTGTTGAAAATATGTATGCGCGCACAATTGTGGACACCCATTTTCACGCCTCATGCGTTTCAGTACAAATAGAACCAAACAAATACCTATTCCTTACTTAGTTAGAAAGAGTCCAAATCAATATTCACATATCTTTGATTCAGTTCATTGTTTGCTGTCTATTGGAGTACTGAAGAACTATAAGGCTATTAGTACAACACTATAGTCGTTATACTGAGCATAACAACGCTGTACTAAGACGGGTATCACACTGCTTGGGTTAGCTGAAGGGCGCTCCAGTGTGTTTAACTTCAACAAGGCAGTTCCTCCAACAGAGGCAAGTGTTGGAGTGTAGGGTAACGAGATAGTGTGGTTGGGTAGGGTCCAGAGAGGGTTATGAGAGGTGCAGAAGCAATATAGTCTTAGCCTGTAGAATAGTTGTTTTAGTTGATTGTTCAATGGCATGAGATTGGAGAAACAGAACAAGAGCATCCATTGTTGGAGGAAACTGCACTTGTTGAAGTTAAACACACTGGAGCGCCCTTCAGCTAACCCAAGCAGTGTGATACCCGTCTTAGTACAGCGTTGTTATGCTCAGTATAACACTATAGTGTTGTACTAATAGCCTTATAGTTCCTCAGTACTCCAATAGACAGCAAACAATGAACTGAATCAAAGATATGTGAATATTGATTTGGACTCTTTCTAACTGAGTAAGGAATAGGTAGTTGTTTGGTTCTATTTGTACTGAAACGCATGAGGCGTGAAAATGGGTGTCCACAATTGTGCGCGCATAGATATTTTCAACAGTCACCACTCAAACTGAGAAAACATCTTGCAAACTGAACAAATGAAAGCCAAAAAGTAAACTAGGGCAGATATCAACATGGTAACAAAAGATTACTATAAAAGTACATAGTTTAGAGACGGAATATGAGCGTGGGACATCGCTTATGTAAGCAGTAAGTGTTCTATCACTATATACACTCAACACAACCCCCTGATTGAACACTTTTGCAATCCAGCACAAGTCAATCACTAACACAACCCCCCAACATAGTATTTCCTTCAACTAGGAAGGTTTGGCTTCACAAGTCCAATCAAAGATCAGAACTTTTCCACCTTTGGTTTGGCAAGGGCCTTTGTGAGCAGGTCGGCCGGATTATCCTCAGTGGGCAAATATGAGAGTGTAAGCTTCCCATGTACAACTTGTTCTCTGAGCCAGTAGAAAGTCCTGTCAAGATGCTTCATTCGGCCGTGATGTTCAGGGTTTTTAGCAACCTGAATGGATGATTGGTTGTCGGTGTGGATAATGGTAGGAGAAGCGACTTTATACCCAAGCTCATTGAGAAGAGAACGTATTGCCAACACTTCTTTGCCCACCGCATTTGAAGCCACAAACTCGGCTTCAGTAGAGGATAGAGTAACCACAGGTTGTAGTTTACTACTCCAGCTAACAGCACCTGATCCAACCTTTATGATGTATCCAGTTGTTGACTTCCCATTGTCTTTGTTGCCACCCAAGTCTGCATCACCAATAGCTGTGATCAGATCGGGGGCATCAGGATCTGGCCCTAGTTGCAACTCATAGTCAAGAGATCCTTTCAAGTAACGCCACAAATGCTTAACAGCAATCCAATGAGCGTATCCAGGATTAGAGTTGAAACGAGTCAAGACACCACAGGCATAAGCTGTGTCGACACGAAGGATCATGGCCAGAAACAATAGGGAGCCAACAGCCGACATGTAGGGGACATTGATCATCTAGATCTTCTTTCTCCTCTGGTGTTTGGGGGCAGTCCGCTTTAGAGAGTGTCACAGTGGGATTCATGGGAGTGCCCACAGGCTTGGAATCAGTCATGCCAAATTCATCAAGTTTACGGAGGATGTATTGCCGGGCATTAAAATATAGATTTCAATTCTGGCGGTCTCGTCTGATTCCCATGCCAAGTAAGAAGTCGGTACTGCCCAAGTCACGGAGTTTAAGTTCTTTCTCTAGATCATGAACAAATTGATCTATAACACCAGAGTCTTTACAAGCAAGAGTGATATCGTCTACCCAAACTGGAACAATCACTTTAAGGTTACCGCGTTTAAATAGATAAACACATGGATCAGACTCCAGGCGGTTGAAGCCCAACTTGGCTAACACACCACAGAGTTTCTCACTCCAAAGACGGGGCGACTGCTTTAACCCATAAAGGGACTTGTTTAGCCTGCAAACTTTCTCTGGTCCACCTTGCTTGAAACCCTCGGGCTGTCTCATGTAGATAGTTGTGTCAATGTCAGAATTAATAAACGCATGTGAGATGTCAACAGAGCGGAGCTCCATATCATCAATAGCAGCAAGAGCGAGTACAATGCGTAATGAGGACCAGCGGAGAGTTGAAGCATAGGTTTCAAGATAGTCGAATCCAGGTCTTTGGCTGAAGCGTTGAGCACACAAGCGTGCTTTGAAGCGTTCAATAGAGCCATCAGCCTTGTGCTTAATATGGTATACCCAAGTTGACCCAATAGCTTTCTCTCCTGGTGGCAAGTCAACAATTTCCCAAGTCTGATTAGCCAGATGAGCAGCAATCTCATCGTCCATTGCTTCTTCCCACTTAAAGGCTTCTGGACTGCGCATAGCGTCTCGATAATTTTGAGGTTCTACACTGTTAGCAGCATGTCCATGTTCCTCTACATCTCCATTGTATTCATCAGAGTCAGCAGGCTCATTATGGGCATTGCCCTTAGAAGCAGGTTTGACTTCCCACCATCTACCAGGAGGTTTACGAGCATGCGCAGGGCGACGTACAGCAATGGGTTGCTCATCAGATTCATCCTCATCAGTCACAGGTATTTTGGGCTCTGGGGTGGGAGCAAGAGCAGGAGGTGCATTAAGGGGAGGCACATCATCTTCATCAGAAGAGGCGGGTTCAGAGTCCGATTCATCAGAAAAAGCAGGAGGCGCTTATTGTTCCTGTGATCCTATAGAGTCTAAGCACCTGGGTATATAAGGTCATGCCAAAATCCAAAATTTCCCTAAGTACCCCATCATTTTACTATTGCAATGACTTCTTGCGCCAATTCTCACGTATCCGATGACTCCAACAAGGAATTCAGGAAGGCCAAGGAAGCAGCAGCGGAAACGAAGGCTTTACTCGAGAGGAAGGTGGCCAAGCGGGTGCGAAGAAGGAGAAAAAGAGACAGGAGGAGGCCGCAGCCACAGCAGCAGTGGAAGCCTAGCGGCTCCGTTTATTTGTCGAAGAGCAGCAGAGGGAGGCGGAGAGGGGCTGCCAGCGGCCAAGCTGGCAGCAAGGGAAGCCAGCGAAAAGGCTGAGCGAGAGAGGAAGGCCAAGGAGAAGCGGACGGCCGAGACTCTCTGTGCGTACGAGATTGCCAAGTCCAAGGCAGCAGCGGCCGATGAAAAGGTGAGCAAGGAGAGAGAGAAAAGGATGGCGGCTGCCTTATGGCGCCAGCAGGAAGGGGAGAAGGAAAATGTTGAGTGGCCAAGTACCCCAAGTGGGTTGAAGAGGAAGAGAGCGGCACCGAAGTCGGCCACGAGGGTGAGTCTGTTTGGGACTTGAAAGTTTTTTCTTTTTAAATGTGGCCAAAGCCGAAATTGGAAAAGTCGAAAAGATTTTGAAGAAAAATGATAAGAGAAGGGGTGATTGCTCAAATTGCTATCATGGCAATTGAACCCCTCCGACATCCATTGTTGGATGCTCGGAAAAGTGATGTAAAAATGAGAAAGTATAAGTACACACGCAGGACTAAGTAGGTCCGGGTTTGCTTGGATACCAAAGGTGGAATGCTGGAACTGGTTCATTGGCATGTAGCTTGTCAGCCGCAACCCAAGCAAACTCGTTGGTTCCTTCATAACCAGCCCATTGGATGTAGTATCAAAGAGGACAGCATTTGTATCTTCGGTTGATCTTTGAGTCGAGGATTTCCGCCACATTGTATTCTTCTTCACCATCAACTTTGATTGGTGGGGGAGGTGGCTGAATCCGATTCGGAATCAAAGGTTCAAGTTGTGATACATGGAAAACCGGATGGATTCGGCGAAGGTAGTCCGTGTTGGAGGAAACTGCACTTGTTGAAGTTAAACACACTGGAGCACCCTTCAGCTAACCCAAGCAGTGTGATACCCATCTTAGTACAGCGTTGTTATGCTCAGTATAACGACTATAGTGTTGTACTAATAGCCTTATAGTTCCTCAGTACTCCAATAGACAGCAAACAATGAACTGAATCAAAGATATGTGAATATTGATTTGGACTCTTTCTAACTAAGTAAGGAATAGGCAGTTGTTTGGTTCTATTTGTACTGAAACGCATGAGGCGTGAAAATGGGTGTCCACAATTGTGCGCGCATAGATATTTTCAACAGTCACCACTCAAACTGAGAAAATATCTTGCAAACTGAACAAATGAAAGCCAAAAAGTAAACTAGAGCAGATATTGTTGGGATTAATAATCAATCCTGACACCCTGATGGAATGTTGTATGTCATGTGCAAATATCCCATCCCAAATCTATAAGGCAATATGTAAGTCCAAAGAGGCAATATGTAGGTCCGAAGATATAGATGTTGAGACAATATGGGTGTTGCACCTCTGACAGTACTTCAGGGATCTTCCATTAGCTGTAACCATGGCCAGATAGCTCAGTTGGTTAGAGCATCTTGGGATTTCACCAGAAGGTCCTGGGTTCAATCCCCAGTCTAGACACTTTGTCAGTCATTATAACTTTAACAGATATCAAGATGGTAACAAAAGATTACTATAAAAGTACATAGTTTAGAGACGGAATATGAGCGTGGGACATCGCTTATGTAAGCAGTAAGTGTTCTATCACTATATACACTCAACAGTCCGGGAGTTGGAGCTTATAGGAAAGGGAGCCGGAGCGCTCAAGGACCTTGAAGGGACCAAGATACTTCTCGGCAAACTTCTCAGTTGGCTGAGTAGTTTCATCTAGATTGACCATGAAATCTTGTGCAAGATGTTGATCTCGGGATGAACAGTGATGTTGGGATGATAGCCCTTGTTAGCGAAGAAGGGAGAAATGCCCGTCGAGGCATTCAGAGCGTTATTGTAAGCGAACTCAGCAATAGCCAAGAGTTTAGCCCAATTGTCCTGCTGATAGGAACAGTAGATCCGAATGTATTGCTCCAGAGTCTGATTGACTTGTTCCGTCTGTCCATCAGCCTCCGGATGATAACCCAAAGTATAGTGGAGTGTCATAGAGAGAGCTTCTCCAAGAGCTCGGAAGAATGCAGACACAAATTCGGAACCTCGGTCCAATGTAACGTGCAAGGGAACTCCATGCTTAGAGAAAACATGCAAGACGAACAACTCGGCAAGTTGCTCGGAGGTGATAGTGTCATAAGTAGGAATAAAAATGGCTTGCTTCGAAGCGCAATCCACAATAACCAAGATGGCGGTATAGCCATCGGAGTCCGGAAGTTGTTCAATGAAATCCATAGAAATTGAATCCCAAGGTTGAGTTGGAACTGGGAGAGGTTTGAGTAGTCCGTACGGCCGATGTCGGCGAGACTTGTTTCGACTGCATACAGTGCAAGAAGAGACATAGTCCCTAACAAAGGTCTGAATCTTAGGCCAAGTGTATTGGCGTTGGATAGCCTCTATGGTCCGAAATGACCAGAGAGAGGATGATCGTGAAAGTATCATAAAACCTGAAGTCGCAGGTCGGAATTGTCGGGAACAAATATCCGATCATCTAATCATAATAGACCATCAGAACCTAGTTTCCATTGGGAGTCGGTCGGAGCTTTTGCAAGCTCAAGACCTGTACTGACTGAGGATTGAGCAAAAGGGAAGACCGATTGGACTGGTGAAGTGAGTTGATGTCCATAACTACGGAAGCTCAGAGAGCCGGTCCTTCAAGGAAGGTAGCTCGGAGCAACATGGTCAATTGCTCATTAGTAAAGACAGGTCTGAAGCTGTGTGGATTAACTTGCGTGTAGCCATTATCCCCTCTTTTGGGTAGACGTTCAACATGAAGGCGGATTCCAAGGGTAGGGAGACTTTCTGAAGGCCTCTGCAAACAACAGATACCATCCAGGACTTGCAATGCACAATTCATCACTTTTCAGTGCACATGAATTCATTGCAAGTCCGGCGCGCCTCATCGCAGTACCGTGCGGACCTGCTATTACTGTCATAGGTACTCTATCATGTCCTTAACAAATCGCGAAAAGAATCGAAGCGCTACCTATCCTCGTTCTTCCGCGATATCATTTTTGAAATCCAGCACTCTAACTTGGACTTTACATTTCAAGTTTTTCAGCACATGACCACCTCTGGTCAGCTGCCACTTTAGACAGATGATCAGCCAGTGTCCCTGTCGAGTTTCTAGTTCTTACAGGTGCCGGAGTTCCGAGCAGAGGCCTGTGAGAACATGATTAGAAATCTGACAAGGTCCTGTGCTTCTTTCCTTCCTTCCCCCACCATCAACTTTGCTTCTGGTGACTGGTAAGGACATCTGTCCACTCTATACAGCTCTGATAGCTCAAACATCGCCTCACAGCACCTTCTTTTGACTGCACAGACTCTAGCTTTTGCTCACAGAGTCTCAGATCAAAGGAATTGGTGCACTTTTTTACTGCTCTAACTGATCTTTCACTGAACAGAGCCCACAACACATCCATAACAGATCTATACACATCTACAGCCTCTGAAGTCGACCTAGTTGTCAGATCTTGGATATCAGGGCTCTCAGTGCGCTTAGATCGATGTTTTTTGCCTGTGTACTGTATACTGACTGATATCTGACTTAGATCTTGCTTGATCAAGTCGATTTTTCATCACCCTCCCTCCTCTCCCTCTTTCTATCTTGATGTAACTGTACAAACCAATGTATGTTTGTTTTGTGTTTTCTTTTTCAACTCTGTTTTGTAGTATGCATTCCTTTAGTTAGTTACATGCATGTATTCAGTACATAGCACTTCATGATCCGCTTAATTTATGGGCCTGGGGCCTGAGTTTTTGGCTAACTTATTCACTCCTGAGTGATGAAAGGCATAGGCACAACGTCTAGTGATAGAGTCCGGTTTCTCACTGAGCTTTCCGGGTCGGAACCGAATGATCATGTTGAAAGTGTGAAGGTATTCAGACCACCGAACCTGTTGCCGAGTTAGTACTTTAGTAGTAGAGAAATACTCGAGGTTCTTGTGATCGGTAACAACATTGATTGGGTCTCCCAAGCCTTCGAGGTAGTGCCACCAGGCTTTAAAAGCCTCGAAAATGGCTAAGAGCTCTTTGTCGTGAGTATCATAGTTGAACTTGGCAGCCTGGAAGGTCTGAGAGAGGAAAGCGATTGGATAGATTTCTCCATCTGAGAGTCGGATCAAGAGGATACCGCTAAGGCGTAGTCAGAAGCGTTGGTTTCCACGATAAGTGGACAATTTGGTTCCCAATGTGTGAGAATGGGTGCATGTGTGAAGGCGTACTTGAGTTTTTTGAAGGAATCCTGACATGCCGAAGACCAGAGCCATGCCACACCCTTCCGGGTAAGCCGAGTCATCGGTACGACAATGTTGCTATTAATTATAAATAAAACGTCGGTAGAAATTAGCGAAACTGAGAAAAGATTGGATGTCTTTGACTTTACGGGGAACCGGCCAGTCAACAATAGCTTTAACCTTATCTTCGGCCATGGTCAATCCTGCTGGAGAGAGAATGTAACCGAGATATTCGACTGTATTGACCAACCAGAAGCACTTCGCAGGATTGAGAAAAAGGCCATTTGCATGTGTTGGAGGAAACTGCACTTGTTGAAGTTAAACACACTGGAGCGCCCTTCAGCTAACCCAAGCAGTGTGATACTGTTAAAGGTATGATTTATACAAAGTGTCCAGACTGGGGATTGAACCCAGGACCTTCTGGTGAAATCCCAAGATGCTCTAGAGATAGAATATGGTCGTGGAAAGGTGATTAGATAAGCAGATGTGTGACAGCACTATGTACACTCAACAGCATGGAGCTGCCGAAGGACTTTGCAAATGTGTTCCAAGTGCTGTTCTGGATTGTCGGAATAGATGAGGATGTTGTCCAGGTAGTCTTCCATTCATCGCCATCGGCAATTCGGACGAGATGATAGGCATGGGCCAGGTCAAGTTTGGTGTAGATTTTAATAATGGCTCGATACCAATGCTGGTGGGGGAAATTAAAATAATTAAATCCCAAAAAGGAAAGAGAAAGAAGAGCGAGAGAGTCTATCTCTTCCAATTTCATTTAATATTCTATGTTTCCTAGTTCATGAGCATCTTTAAACAGCTTTGGCTCAAGCAATTGATAAAAGGTACATATGCGCCGGCTTATTAGCCGTTGCTCAAAGAATTGGAGCCAGAAATCCAGATTAGGGACGCTATCTCTCTCGGGATCTGAAATTCCGGCCTGCCAATGACTGCCAATAGTAGATAGCATCCCAAAATGAATGAATTTGACGCACTGAGCACCCATGAGCTCATGCACCTCAACGCTTGGTGATGCGTTGTGGGTCTTTCGCTCAACTATAGTATATGCACATTCCATGAGCATGGACACACACTTTGTTTGCTTGATGTTAAACTTTTGCTCTTCTTTCACCGTCATCTCAAAGTACTGAAATTTGCCTCCACAAAACACTTGCAGTCTTTGGCTCCTTTGGTTAGAATTACTGGGTGCATGGTGTGTCTGCACTTATCATTGTTATGTTAAAGTTATGACATACAACATTCCATCAGGGTGTCAGGATTGATTATTAATCCGAACATGTTATGGGAATTTAATACTCACAGTCATGTCAGGTAGTAATTGCCTCAATTAATCAATGTTATTGTACACCATGTTTTTCTATCCCTAGAGTCCAAGATATTTCCATGCTGCCTGGGTCAATTCTGAGCTCTCAGGAGGCCTATGCCTTTCATCACTCAGTAGTGAATAAGTTAGCCAAAACTCAGGCCCCAGGTCCATAAATTAAGCGGATCATGAAGTGCTATGTACTGAATACATGCATGTAAGTAACTAAAGGAATGCATACTACAAACAGAGTTGAAAAGAAAGGACAAAACAAACATACATTGGTTTGTACAGTTACATCAAGATAGAAAGAGGGAGAGGAGGGAGGGTGATGAAAAATCGACTTGATCAAGCGAGATCTAAGCCAGATATCAGTCAGTACATAGTACACAGGCAAAAAAAAGTTGATCTAAGCGCACTGAGAGCACTGATATCCAAGATCTGACAACTAGGTCGACTTCAGAGGCTGTAGATGTGTATAGATCTGTTATGGATGTGTTGTGGGCTCTGTTCAGTGAAAGATCAGATAGATCAGTGAAAAAGCGCACCAATTCCTTTGATCTGAGACTCTGTGAGCAAAAGCTAGAGTCTGTGCAGTCAAAAGAAGGTGCTGTGAGGCGATGTTTGAGCTATCAGAGCTGTATAGAGTGGACAGATGTCCTTACCAGTCACCAGAAGCGAAGTTGATGGTGGGGGAAGGAAGGAAAGAAGCACAGGTCCTGACCTTGTCAGATTTCTAATCATATTCTCACAGGCCTCTGCTCGGAACTCCGGCACCTGATAGAACTAGAAACTCAACAGGGACAATGGCTGATCATCTGTCTAAAGTGCTGACCAGAGGTGGTCATGTGCTGAAAAACTTGAAATGTAAAGTCCAAGTTAGAGTGCTGGATTTCAAAAAATGGAATCGCGGAAGAATGAGGATAGGTAGCGCTTCGATTCTTTTCGCGATTTGTTAAGGACATGATAGAGTACCTATGACAGTAATAGCAGGTCCGCACGGTACTGCGATGAGGCGCGCCGGACTTGCAATGAATTCATGTGCACTGAAAAGTGATGAATTGTGCATTGCAAGTCCTGGATGGTATCTGTTGTTTGCAGAGGCCTTCAGAAAGTCTCCCTACCCTTGGAATCCGCCTTCATGTCGAGATCTGAGACTCTGTGAGCAAGAGCTAGAGTCTGTGCAGTCAAAAGACGGTGCTGTGAGGCGATGTTTGAGCTGTCAGAGCTGTATAGAGTGGACAGATGTCCTTACCAGTCACCAGAAGCGAAGTTGATGGTGGGGGAAGGAAGGAAAGAAGAACAGGACCTTGTCAGATTTCTAATCATGTTCTCACAGGCCTCTGCTTGGAACTCCGGCACCTGTAAGAACTAGAAACTCGACAGGGACACTGGCTGATCATCTGTCCAAAGTGGCAGCTGACCAGACGTGTCATGTGCTGAAAAACTCAAAATGCAAAGTCCAAGTTAGAGTGCTGGATTTCGAAAATGAAATTGCGGAAGAACAAAGATAGGTAGCGCTTTGATTATTTTCGTGATTTGTTAAGGACATGATAGAGTACCTATGACAGTAATAGCAGGACCGCATGGTGTTGAGTGTATATAGTGATAGAACACTTACTGCTTACATAAGCGATGTCCCACGCTCATATTCCGTCTCTAAACTATGTACTTTTATAGTAATCTTTTGTTACCATGTTGATATCTGCCCTAGTTTACTTTTTGGCTTTCATTTGTTCAGTTTGCAAGATATTTTCTCAGTTTGAGTGGTGACTGTTGAAAATATCTATGCGCGCACAATTGTGGACACCCATTTTCACGCCTCATGCGTTTCAGTACAAATAGAACCAAACAAATACCTATTCCTTACATAGTTAGAAAGAGTCCAAATCAATATTCACATATCTTTGATTCAGTTCATTGTTTGCTGTCTATTGGAGTACTGAGGAACTATAAGGCTATTAGTACAACACTATAGTCATTATACTGAGCATAACAACGCTGTACTAAGACGGGTATCTGTTGGATGACATAATCTGACACACATATGACTGTTAAAGGTATGATTTATACAAAGTGTCCAGACTGGGGATTGAACCCAGGACCTTCTGGTGAAATCCCAAGATGCTCTAACCAACTGAGCTATCTGGCCATGGTTACAACTACTTGGTATCTCATCAATGTAGTGACAGAGGTGCCCTAGTGTCCTCAACCATTATAAGGCATTACATGGATATCTTTTGATCCAACCCCCTAGGTTGATTATATAGACAAGGGCATTTACACATAACACATACATCTCACCATTGTAGGGTGTCAGGACTGATTATTAATCCCAACAACATGTAGGTTATGGTGTAAAACAAAATCCAGGAGACAAGCTCGCATATGCTGAACAGATGTTCCATGTGTTGGCATTCTTGGACGCAAGTGAGTATGTACTCCGCCTTCTGTCATATTTGTGCCCCGGATGCAATGCCAGACATGAACAACCCCTGCTTGGTAGTCAAGTCCAATACAGTAGTACAAAGATATGCCAGGTGGGTCTGACAAATACCCATTTTTGAACAAGATCTAGAATATTCTTCACAGTCTTCCAAGTAGAAGAAGAGAATAGAGGTAAGCTGGTTTTGGCATCCTTGAGTGAGCCATACTTGGAAACCACATCATGGATTGCAGGATAGAGCAATTCAGGGGGTGGAATAGTGCGGCAGACATGCTTCCAAAGCCAACGTGACTTAAATTTCAGCATGAAGTCCCAAGTAAGTCCCTTTGTTTTGAGCCAATCCAGCATGCGGCGCTTATCCTCAGGGTGTAGGATCAGCATTGCGTCATGTAAGGCCTGTGAGAAAGGAATACGCAAAGCATGAGTCCTGGATATATAGATCATGTTGAAAAACGTGAAAGGGATCTTTGATGACATGGCTTCAAATGATTTTAACAAACCACTCAAGTGGAAGATCTCTGAAGCCAATATGTTCTTTGCCAATCTCAGCACTTTCCTCATCATGATCATGTGTTAAAGTCATGATTTATACAAAGTGTCCAGACTGGGGATTGAACCCAGGACCTTCTGGTGAAATCCCAAGATGCTCTAACCAACTGAGCTATCTGGCCATGGTTATCAACTATGAACTTGTATCTCTTAAGTGCCAGAGCCTCTCCAAAGGTTCTTACAGAATGCCCAACTGGAAAGGTCTCACATCTACTAGGAATGCCCCAAGTAAGATCTCACATCATGCCTTTATAATGGAGATCATTTGGATACACACTTGACAAGTCATATGTGTGTCAGATTATGTCATCCAACATCATGTGGTTCAAGAGCAGCTAGCCCATCTCCTGATTGAATGAGATGGCTGAATGTGTCGTTCTCTTCCTCTATGCCCCCTGGGTCAGAGGATAACAGTTCATTACCATCTATCAGAGGATGGGCCAAGCTGAGTTGCGGTTGCTGTTAAAGGTATGATTTATACAAAGTGTCCAGACTGGGGATTGAACCCAGGACCTTCTGGTGAAATCCCAAGATGCTCTAACCAACTGAGCTATCTGGCCATGGTTACAGCTAATGGAAGATCCCTGAAGTACTGTCAGAGGTGCAACACCCATATTGTCCCAACATCTATATCTTCGGACCTACATATTGCCTCTTTGGACTTACATATTGCCTTATAGATTTGGGATGGGATATTTGCACATGACATACAACATTCCATCAGGGTGTCAGGATTGATTATTAATCCCAACAGTTGCTGTGATGTCAATGAACAGATGGGTGAAATTGGAGTAACTGTAGAAACTTGAACTCGCAAATGACTTTGCAAGCAGCCAACAACAACTGGAAGTTTGCTGAAGTCACGTAGAGCTTGACTTTGTAACTTTCCCCCAGCATCAGGTGTCTTCACAATGGCTCCTGGAATAACAACGTCCTCAATGCGAACAGCAATCTGCCTACTTGTGAGGTGGATACCACAGAGATTGCTGGGAGTGGGTGATATAGTACCACAAGCAACTACTTTTTTCTTGTCATTGCTGAGAATAAGAACACGAGTTTCTGGTGGAGTTGATGAAGTAACAGGCTCGGGGATAGGAATCGCATTGATCGAATCAAACAGCATCCAACTGGCATAAGCATCAAGTGCAGCATAGTTAATTTGGGCAATGCTCAGCTCGTGATCTCCCCAATTGGTGCTTATACACTCCACACAGTTCTTAGGAAGACATTGTTGGGTTTAATAATCAATCCTGACACCCTGATGGAATGTTGTATGTCATGTGCAAATATCCCATCCCAAATCTATAAGGCAATATGTAAGTCCAAAGAGGCAATATGTAGGTCCGAAGATATAGATGTTGGGACAATATGGGTGTTGCACCTCTGACAGTACTTCAGGGATCTTCCATTAGCTGTAACCATGGCCAGATAGCTCAGTTGGTTAGAGCATCTTGGGATTTCACCAGAAGGTCCTGGGTTCAATCCCCAGTCTGGACACTTTGTATAAATCATACCTTTAACAGTGCCTGGTATGGGTAATGATTCCCCAACATTGAATGAGGACAATGCAACATGCTGAGCATGTTTGAGCACAGTTTGAAGAGACTTTGAAGGTACTATAACAGACTCAGAAGCTGTGCATGTTTGCGAGGTGGACTCGGAAGCGATGTGCATTTGTGAGGCAGACTCAGAAGCGATGCAGGTTTGGGAGACAGACTCAGAGGATATATGAAATTCATTAATAGAGGTAGAGGAAGGAGTTAACGAAGTAGATGGAAAAGAAGAAGGAGGATGCATCAATACATCCCAAGTTGAAGCATTCACACTGGTACCTGGGACCACCTAAGCCTATTGAGCATTCAAATATGACTGAGGATACAAAACACAGCTCACCAAGCCAGTGGGCTGATATGAAGCTGGATTTAACCTTCTCTGCCTCTCTGCTTCCTTTTGAGCTTTCTGTTTATGACCAGAGCCCCGAGGCCAACCAACAGATTGTTTGGGTACAGACTCTTCTTCTGCCATAAATTTTGTAGTAGACTTAGACCCTTTTGGCCGCCCACGTTATCGATGAGGCTCCAGGGAGTTGTTGGAAGTATTGGGGTTGTTATCACCCAAGTTCAACATGAAGGCAGATTCCAAGGGTAGGGAGACTTTCTGAAGGCCTCTGCAAACAACAGATACCATCCAGGACTTGCAATGCACAATTCATCACTTTTCAGTGCACATGAATTCATTGCAAGTCCGGCGCACTTCATCGCAGTACCGTGCGGTCCTGCTATTACTGTCATAGGTACTCTATCATGTCCTCAACAAATCGCAAAAGGAATCGAAGCGCTACCTATCTTCGTTCTTCCGTGATTTCATTTTCAAAATCCTGCACTCTAACTTGGACTTTGCATTTCGAGTTTTTCAGCACATGACCACCTCTGGTCAGCTGCCACTTTGGACAGATGATCAGCCAGTGTCCCTGTCAAGTTTCTAGTTCTTACAGGTGCCGGAGTTCCGAGCAGAGGCCTGTGAGAACATGATTAGAAATCTGACAAGGTCCTGTGCTTCTTTCCTTCCTTCCCCCATCGTCAACTTTGCTTCTGGTGACTGGTAAGGACATCTGTCCACTCTATACAGCTCTGATAGCTCAAACATTGCCTCACAGCACCTCCTTTTGACTGCACAGACTCTAGCTTTTGCTCACAGAGTCTCAGATTAAAGGAATTGGTGCGCTTTTTCACTGATCTATCTGATCTTTCACTGAACAGAGCCCACAACACATCCATAATAGATCTATACACATCTACAGCCTCTGGAGTCGACCTAGTTGTCAGATCTTGGATATCAGGGCTCTCAGTGCACTTAGATTGATGTTTTTTTGCCTGTGTACTGTATACTGACTGATATTTGACTTAGATCTTGCTTGATCAAGTTGATTTTTCATCACCCTCCCTCTTCTCCCTCTTTCTATCTTGATGTAACTGTACAAACCAATGTATGTTTGTTTTGTGTTTTCTTTTTCAACTCTGTTTTGTAGTATGCATTCCTTTAGTTAGTTACATGCATGTATTCAGTACATAGCACTTCATGATCCGCTTAATTTATGGGCCTGGGGCCTGAGTTTTGGCTAACTTATTCACTACTGAGTGATGAAAGGCATAGGCCAGTTGGTAAAAGAAGAACTGTGTATTTTGATCCATGTTTGGTGAAGCCATTGAGCGAGAGGCCAGTTAAAGTGAGTTTAATATAGACATTGTATTATAGCAATGAGAATGTTGTGTCATCAATGAACGTTGAACGTTGAATGTGTTCATGAGAATAGGAAAGGCCAAAGCGGTACAGCATGTGACCATTACTAATTAAATTGCTATTGCTATTGCTATTTCCCACCAGCATCAGTATCGAGCCTAGATTTAAGCTTTTTTTTGGAGCATCCAAAAGGGCCGAGATTAGAGGCAGCAGGTAGTGATCCTTCTTGGTAATCTTGTTCAATCCTCGGAAGTCCACACAAAGCCGAAGTTTACCATCCTTCTTTGGTACAAAGAGGACCGGAGCACCATGCAGAGAGGAAGAGGGTTGAATGACACCAGTAGCGAGTTGCTTATCCAAGAAATTGCAAAGAGCCTGCTGCTCTGTCGGAGAGAGAGGGTATAGGTGACCGAGCGGGGGCTCAGCACCAGATCAATTTTGAGGTCAAAAGAACGATGTTCAGGAAGAACCTCGGACACGACTTCATCAAAAATGTCGGCAAAGTCAAGGTAGTCTGCAGGGATCGGAAGTGCCTCGGAAGAAGCCCTCCTGGCCAAAGGACCAGATGCTGCATAGTGTGCCAATACTTCAGGGTCAATACACCCTATGTGGTTCCCATATTGCAATGTAAGATGGATGTGGCCACATCCTGCATTGCAATTTAAGATGGTTCTGTCCGCTGTGGCAAATGTGCCTGCATTGCAATGTGGTATATGTCACAGCCTGGCCTTTGAAAAATTACTGAATTAGGGAATTTTTCGCTGTGTGTAACATGAAGCTTGCATCTGCATGTCACATCACAACTGTTTTAGCCAAATTTAGAACTATAACAGTTGGCCATATTAAGCTATGGCTAAAGCGGCGGCGCGGGTACACATTTGATGGGGTCATGTGACTCGCCGATTGCAGGTTTAGATAGCTTCGTTAAAATAGGCAATTTACGAGCCTAATTGGGATGTTTCTGTATGGGTAGCTAGCCCAAAAAAGGCTATGGATAGTGTATTAATATTTTAGCACTGTACCTCGATGGATGGGGCACCGTAATGGGTTGGATTGAATGAAAAGATTTAGATTACCTTCGGTCAAAGCTGTACATCACTGCCTAATTGGGAATGCCAGCAAAGCGGCCTAAAAGCCTGCTTGTACAGCAGATATCCTTGCTAATGGGGATGTACATAGTGTCTTTAGATATATCAGAGGTCCCTGAAGCGAAATCACAGCCAGAGCGGCGGTCAAAGCTGTTTTATTACCATATTTAGAATGCCAGCAAAGCGGCCTAAAAGCTTGTTTATGCATGGGTATTCTACCTAATAGCAGTCTACACAGTGTTTATAGATGCACAGTAGGTACCTAGAGCGAAATTAAAGCTGGTATGTGGTGTAATAGTGGCCCTGCTTCGAGGTTTGGGACTGTGGCTGTCTTTAAAAAAATCGAAGTAAAGGTAGGGATGTTTGATATACTAGTGGTACAGGCATGATTTCTACATAGTATATATATACCTGAAGCAAAATTAGAGCATTCTGTGGAGAGAATAAGCTGTAATTGCCAGCTCTAGGCCGGAGGAGGTCAAAGCTGTATGTCCAAATAGGGAAATATATCATTACATACAGGTGGTGTTGAGTCAAAGTTGGGCTCAGTAATGGCATGGCCTCTCAAGGTCTGAGGTTTGGAATACATATCTGAGTAGTGTAGTATACTAGCTACGCCCTCCAGGTGTTATATTTCCCAATATGTGGGCAGGAGGATGTACATGGAGTGATCAATGGTGAGTAACCATCAAAATTCGCATTTTTGAGGAATTAAATACTAATAATGAGTGCCTAAGCGCAGGTAGCACCTCAAAGCTTGGTAGGTAGACTGTACTACATGGTATACACTCGATCCGTGTCCAGGAACCAGAGGCGATGGTATGTACTGATCTTTATAGATTTTGCCTGAAAACTCGATTTTTTGAGGAATTAGCATAGAATATTGGGGCCTTGAGAGTAGCCAAGGGGCTAAAACGTCGTATATAGACTGTACTACATAATACTAGACGTCGCCATATGCAAAAACGATTTATAGAGCACCTGAAGCGATGGTATTCCCTGATCTGTATGGATTCTGCCAAAAAATGCGATTCTCAGGAAATAAAACAGGCATAGAGTGTGCTACAAGTCTCAGATCAAACCAAAAACTTGGGAAACATGTCTTCGAATCCAATTCAACGATTACCAGGTGTTATATCTACATCTGGGTACCTCCATGGAACGATACTGTGGTAAGTGCACTCTAGGATATCTCTACTTGGCTCAAAGTTCAGATCGTGACATTGAGATGTATATACTGAAACCTTTTAATCTGGCGGGCGTATATATGACTCGAATACATGATTCTCAAAGTTTGAGCATAGTCTGAGGTCCATAGCATACTCTATTCATGTTTTATGTCCTGAAAATCGCATTTTTTGGCAGAATCCATACAGATCAGGGAATACCATCGCTTCAGGTGCTCTATAAATCGTTTTTGCATATGGCGACGTCTAGTATTATGTAGTACAGTCTATATACGACGTTTTAGCCCCTTGGCTACTCTCAAGGCCCTAATATTCTATGCTAATTCCTCAAAAAATCGAGTTTTCAGGCAAAATCTATAAAGATCAGTACATACCATCGCCTCTGGTTCTTGGACACGGATCGAGTGTATACCATGTAGTACAGTCTACCTACCAAGCTTTGAGGTGCTACCTGCGCTTAGGCACTCATTATTAGTATTTAATTCCTCAAAAATGCGAATTTTGATGGTTACTCACCATTGATCACTCCATGTACATCCTCCTGCCCACATATTGGGAAATATAACACCTGGAGGGCGTAGCTAGTATACTACACTACTCAGATATGTATTCCAAACCTCAGACCTTGAGAGGCCATGCCATTACTGAGCCCAACTTTGACTCAACACCACCTGTATGTAATGATATATTTCCCTATTTGGACATACAGCTTTGACCTCCTCCGGCCTAGAGCTGGCAATTACAGCTTATTCTCTCCACAGAATGCTCTAATTTTGCTTCAGGTATATATATACTATGTAGAAATCATGCCTGTACCACTAGTATATCAAACATCCCTACCTTTACTTCGATTTTTTTAAAGACAGCCACAGTCCAAACCTCGAAGCAGGGCCACTATTACACCACATACCAGCTTTAATTTCGCTCTAGGTACCTACTGTGCATCTATAAACACTGTGTAGACTGCTATTAGGTAGAATACCCATGCATAAACAAGCTTTTAGGCCGCTTTGCTGGCATTCTAAATATGGTAATAAAACAGCTTTGACCGCCGCTCTGGCTGTGATTTCGCTTCAGGGACCTCTGATATATCTAAAGACACTATGTACATCCCCATTAGCAAGGATATCTGCTGTACAAGCAGGCTTTTAGGCCGCTTTGCTGGCATTCCCAATTAGGCAGTGATGTACAGCTTTGACCGAAGGTAATCTAAATCTTTTCATTCAATCCAACCCATTACGGTGCCCCATCCATCGAGGTACAGTGCTAAAATATTAATACACTATCCATAGCCTTTTTTGGGCTAGCTACCCATACAGAAACATCCCAATTAGGCTCGTAAATTGCCTATTTTAACGAAGCTATCTAAACCTGCAATCGGCGAGTCACATGACCCCATCAAATGTGTACCCGCGCCGCCGCTTTAGCCATAGCTTAATATGGCCAACTGTTATAGTTCTAAATTTGGCTAAAACAGTTGTGATGTGACATGCAGATGCAAGCTTCATGTTACACACAGCGAAAAATTCCCTAATTCAGTAATTTTTCAAAGGCCAGGCTGTGACATATACCACATTGCAATGCAGGCACATTTGCCACAGCGGACAGAACCATCTTAAATTGCAATGCAGGATGTGGCCACATCCATCTTACATTGCATTATGGGCTCCACATCGCCTCGTCAATAACCCGGAGAAGAGTCAGTTCCCTACCTGAATCTTGACAAGCCCTATGGAAGGCGGCGGCACCGACTAATTGTTGGGATTAATAATCAATCCTGACACCCTACAATGGTAAGATGTATGTGTTATGTGTAAATGCCCTTGTCTATATAATCAACCCAGGGGGTTGGATCTGTTGGCATTAGCAATTGGACCCTGGTTACATCATTCTAGTACTAAGACTTACCGCTTCAGTACAACATGATAGTCGCAGATTCCTCAGTTGAAGTGGCCTGGGCACGAGAATCCCCTGACCTCTTCTTGTTGCAATTCTCCGCTTTATGCTTTCCACCACAAATCATGCACAGGCCTCCCTTCTTTCGGCATTCCACTTTGGAAGGCTTGAGTTGACCATCAGCGCCGAGAAGGTTGGCGTAAGGCTTCGGTGCAGAGCTGACCAAAGATCCAGATTTGTTGTTGTTCCAAGGCTTTTTCGGTTGCTGTCCGGAGCCTTGGGAGGAATTGTTATTGTTTGGCTTGTTCAAGCCAGAAGCCTGTGAAGAGTTATTTTGAGAGGAAGAGTTCAAAGAACCCTTTTTCATTGGAGAGGAAGTTTTACCACCGGAGCCATCTCCGGTAGTCCTTGTGACCTCTCTTTTATGTTCTTCTTTGCGCTGCCAGTGCCGATTGTTGATTTCAAGCACTTTTGCGCGATATGCGGAAAGCAAAGCCGGCGTCGGACCATGAACCATTTTGTCCTTGATCCTAGTGGCCAAGCCACGCTGATAAGCCCATTTAAGAGCAATGTCGTCCCAACCTGTCATTGCCGCCAAGGTATTGAATTGGGTGTTATACTTCCAAACCTGTTCATTCTCCTTCATCCGAATATTACCGAGCTTATCCTTGGCTTCACCCTGGGCATCAAAAAGACCGAAATGATCTTGAAGTTCCTTCACGAGTGCCGAGAAGGAATTCATCCATGCCAGGGGGTTTTATCAGGTTTGGATCCAGGATGTCTGGTACAAACCATTCCCGAGCAGATCCGCTAAGGAAGGAAAGAGCATACATGACCTTGTTCTGGTCAGTGAAGTATGAAGGGTGGTCAATAAAGACTAAGGAAAGGGAAATGAGAAACTCCTTGAGTTTCCGAGGTTCGGAGCCATCAAAAACGTCGGGCTCCTTGACTTTGGCTTTAGCTTCCAATGGTTCGTTAGACTTGCCACCAAGGAGGGTCAAAGCATTTGCAATGGAATCAATAGATCCTCTGAATTTGTCCATCAGTTCCAATACTGCGCTGGCATCAGGCTGGCTGCAAGTATCAAGAAATCTACCACCGCGGCGGGGACCACTGGGGGGACCACCACCACCACCATTACCTGGGGGAGGAGGCGGAGGATGACCACCACCACCACCGTTATTGGGGTCATGCAGAAATCCAGGGGGTCCAGGAGGATCAGGGGGAGCATCCCCATCACCACCATCAGGGTTTGTTAGGAGGGTCATGGGGAGGATTGTCGGGAGGATTATCGACTGGATTCTCACCTTCATCTCCAAATTCTCCTTCTCCTGTGTCCTCTGGTTGTTCAACAATTGGAGGCTGATCATCACCTGTAGTGGTATGAGATCAGTTTGAGAAGAGAGCTCCTTGGAGCTGTTTGGCAAAGGAAGGGGAAGGTGCTGAAGCGATCCTTCCGCGACGAGGAGTAAGGACTAGTGCAGTACCACTAGCACTGGGAATCTCCTTAATGTCATATTGGTTGACATTGATGTTACCTAGAACTGCCTCAGTAGAGACAGAAGTGTTCGGAACAGCTGTTGCAGGACCGAATCCACCCGAGCCACATCGGTGAGGGTTACCGGCCACAGAGATTGAATTGTTGTAAGGCACAAATGACTGAGCATTGGCCACAAAGGGATTAGGAGTCTCGGTCGGCTGGATCCGAGTCTCAGAGACTGTCTGGATTCTAGGAGGTTTTCTTGGAGGCATTTGTTTAAAAAAAAACAGTTTTGTCAGATACAGCGTTAACTAGTACAAGTTTAAATATACTGTTAAGATCATGCAAAACCGAAGGGATCCGATCGGTATCCAAAAGGTATGTATTGACAAAGTAGGTCTTGGACCGATATCGGAGATCGAAGATGAAGTGGGACATGCAGTATAGCTATTAGCTAGACCCTTGTCACGCCGAATAGTCCTGAGATGAAGTTCAAGAGACAAAGATAGATTCGGCCGATGTAACGGCTGATGAGTAAGATGGAAGAAGGATAGACTAGGGCAGAACTTAGTTGGACGGAAGGTCTGGTTTATCCAAGTTGATATTTAAACTGGGGACTACTGTACAAGGTTGTACTACTTATATACTAGGAGTCCGGGGCTTCCAGATTGGTAGAAGACAATAGTCGGAAGTGTATACAGAAGACCAAAGTAAGTAATACAATCATAAGACAATAATACTCAATAGTTCGGGAAGGGAATATAATTGAAAGATAATAAGAACCAATTAGAAAGTAATCCGAAAGGTCCAATGGCGGTACATCATTGGACAAAGGTAAGAGATAAGATAGGAAGATAACGAAAAGAGATAAGATGACGGAAATAGATGGAATGGAATCGGAATGGTGCCGGGGTGATAGTAGAGGTGATCCGGTGATGATCTGAGAGATGCTGATGCGGCATGATTGTAACATCCTCGCAGAATCTTGTACCACAAATAACTGTTCCTTCCATCAGATGTTTCATGGCTCCGCACAGGTACGTGTCCGCATGTCCTATCCTCAAAGTTGTCTGGTAGGTCTTGAGCAAGACCAGCTCAATCCCCTAAGGTAATAATATTTCCCAGCGATAGTTACTTTGCTAGCTTTGAGTAGATACCAATAATCCCAGAGTTATGTGCGCTAGCACAATGCTCAGAGCTCCTGGACTGTCAGAGCTTCAGCTTGGCAATGCCCTATCCACCGTAAGATTGTCGGGTTTATTGCAGTAGGACTTTCCTAGTCAATAGTCAGCCGATAATCAAATATCAAATTCACCTAGCTTAATCATCTAGCAGCTGTGCTGCATCACAGCCCAACTAGTCATCATAACATGTTAAGATCTTCCGTCTGGTCTGTAAGGCAATCATAGATCATATCCTCTGGCATCTGTCTTTCCACTAGCGCAGTACAAGGATTGCATTCCCCTTCTGATGCCTTCCCTGGGTAATGCCGCTGCCAGTACTCATCCCACTTTGAGACATCCGAGGATGCAGATTTGTGTATGCATTGGGGTGGGTTTCTAAAAAACTAGACTGACAATCTAGTGTTGATGTCTCTGGGCACCTCAAGTATCCTCACTAGTTTAGTATCAGACTACGCTTGTGGGCATATCATCAGTATTATTGCTGAGATACTAAGTGTTAGCTACAGTTATCACATTTGGGCTCCATATAACCCTCTTATTGTATGTATAGCACATATACATTGTCAAAATATATGGCTATAAGCCTAAGCACAAAATCTGCATATTATCTCCCCCAAACTAAAGATCTGACCATCCCCGGTCAGTAGTCTAGCTTAAGATTGACATGGCTAACAATCCCTTTTAGTTTTGCAAGTTTGTACCATGTTAACATCTAGACTTGGCCTGGACTAAGGTTCTCTAACAGTTTCATAAGGGCTGTCCGCTGCAAATACAAATCACGCACCACTGAAGATCACACTTAGGCTATTGCCGATATTGTTACAGAATGAGCGCTTATAGTCTGAATTAGGTCCTATAGTGCTCATTCCATCAATAAACTTGTTAAAATTGTACCTACAGAGCTTCTCTAGCTCTGTAAGCCTTATAATGTGTGTTAATGTATTAAGCGCCTGAGTTATTACATTGTAAGTATTGTAAGGCGCTCGGCATGGCGGTTGCTCAGTAAGCACATATAAATTGAGTAAGTTGAACTTTTCTAAGTCCAACTTCTCCCTTCCTACACCCATCATGTCCTCTGCCCATCAACACCCCTCCAAATATTCTCATGAAGTGATCATAAAATTCTCAAAGATTGTTAATCAGGAGAGCTCCACCCACATCCTTGGCAACTTCCAGTTGTCAAAACCATCCTTCTTCACTTTGATTGAGCCCCTAGTGCATACTCTGGCGCCAGTCTTCATTACTACAATAGACTCCTTTTTCTTCCTGTCTGTACCAGAAGGGGATCACCTTCAGTGACAAGCCACCAGACTCTTGTTTTCCAGCATGCTTGCTCTGGGCTGCCTTTTCAACTTTACAACATGGGTTTGCACTGTTGTTGACGTCAATGGACAATCCCAATGGTTCCTTTGACTTTTTAGCACACATTGGACTACTGGACAGGCTATCCAAAAAGCTAGAGGCCAATCTGGTATGCCTCATTTTTTTTTCTCCCTATGTTCTTTGTTGGTCACATTGGCTTTATAACTTTTTATCATAGACTTTTCTGGCCCCATATTACATTGGTTTTTGTGGGTGCGGCCTCATTGTGGAGTACTTATTCAGTTGCATCCAGCATGTCCACCAGCAACTTGTAGCTTTGGTGAGCAGGAAAGGTGGTAAACCCGCAGCTTGGTACCTTGATGGAGACATAGTAGACACTGCCAAGATATCAATATTTCTCTGCTGTAAAAGGCTAGGAAATATATTACATTTTTCAGTTCATTTTGCAGCAATTTTGTCCCCTGTAAAATACAACCTTTTTCGGCGCTTATTATGCTAGAAAAATTATATATTTTACCAAATCTATTTTTCTTGAAATATTTGTAATTTTTCCATAATTTTTACCTTTGTAAAAACTTTGTTATGACCTTTGTAATATATTGGCTTTTTCAAAAGATTTTACTTAGCAAAAATATGCTGCAAAAAGAAACAGGCAATGAATGGGTCAAAGAAATCCTTTGTCTGGGCCGTGAAATAAATCCTTTTTCACAAGAAAAATACAATGAAAAATACAATATTTTGCCACTGTAATAAAACCACTTTTTCAGTGGCAAAAAATGTAGAAAAATAACAAATATTTCCAGAAAAATAGCTAGTGTAAAATGATCTATTTTCCCACACATTTTTCTTCTGAAACAAATGATATTTTGCAGGGGAGAAAAACACTGAAAAATCAATGGAAAAATGTTATATATTTCCTTGCCTTTTACTGAGGCAAAATATTGATATCTTGGCAGTGAGACCAGATACTGGTAAGTCCTACCTCCTTGCCCCTTGTTAACATGAGGACTCAAATCGTGGAGGTGGATCACCCCAATCTCCGGTTTCTGTCACAAGTGCTTCAGGGAGTCACCGTTCTTCAGTGGCTCAAACACTGGAAGGTGTCTTTCCTCCGCCATTAAAGATGACTGCCAGATGTACTGGCAGTTGTCCTCTCTGCCATCATGATAAGATGCCTACCCATGAGGCTTTGATGATTACACAGAGCAATATTCCCAAGCATGAATTGCTCAACAGCCTCTTCTGCAAGCTCATGGAATTTAGTCCTGATGAACTCACAGCTCCTCTCGACTTAGAAAAGTACCGAAAAGTCCAGAACAAGTGAGCAGAACCTGGATTTCCAGGCGCTCCCCTCCATTCAAGAGATCTTCCCCTTCAGGCCCTCCAAGGTATGATTATTCACTTTGCTAGTGTTGTAACATTTATTCACTGCTTTGCCTTGATAGATGTATAAGCATCCCTTCAAGGTCAATCCCTCTTGGGGCCTCACACCGGAGCTTTGCTGTTTGGACAAAATTCCCCTGATCAACACCGGCAGTGGCAGCTATGCAGCTAGCAATCTTATCCATGCAAATCGGCCTAGCAATATAGTAAGTGATCCTTCTGTTCCTTTTATGCATTATTTTAACTTGTTTGGCTAGGGAAATGAGCCCGAAGGCCAGGAAATGGCTTGTCCTTCCTGCAAGTCTTGCAAACCCAAAGATAGCCCGGACTGTGACTTTGCTCGTGATGAAAACAGTAAATGTTGCTATGGTTTTAGGTGCAATGTCTGCAAGAAGGTACATCTGTTTTGCCCTGATAACCTCGAGCTCGGCAAGTACGTGACATACATAAATGACATGTACAACAGTTCAGTTGGCACTCCCAACAGTAAGTGTTCTTATCCCTCTTTTCTAGCATAGTATTTTTAACATTTTCTTGTCTGATCTAGGCCTTCAACACATCATTCGGGCTATGGTGGGCCTTTGCTCCACATTTGATCAGGCTGCTGCCATTGTTGAGCAGCAGAAGAAGCTGTTGACTTTGATCGTGACTTCCCTTGACCAGGAAATTCAGCAGTTCTGTGAGATCGGCAAGGCTCCCCTTGTCTTTATGGAGACTGTTGTGCCTACTCTTCCAGACAAATTTATTGGCTTGAATGAGTGGGCCTTCTTTGCTTCACTGATGAACTGGGATTCGGCATTGTCCTTCAACACCAAGGAGAAATACCAGCACTTCCTCAACAGCATCATCTGCATCAATAGTGTCCCAAAGTCTCCTGTTTGCGCCAAGCCTACCAGGTCCAAGACATCATCATCCAAGGTGCCTGCTCCTGCTCCGAGCAATAATTCCTCTGTGGCCTCCTTGTTCAACAATGTTCCCCTGTCTACTACCATGCCTGTACCCATTCCTTCCTCAACTGGAGTGGACAAGGAGATGGTGGATCAGCTGGAAGTGGAGGGAGAGGGTCAAGCTTTGGAGACGGTTGAAGCAACTAAGGTTGCTGATACCACCGTTCCTTAGCTTTGAGGTCTCGCTGGATGCCGCCAGTCTGTTTAGCCAGACATTTCTTTTTGTTTTTGTTATCATAACACCCTTCGCATAGGGTTGTTTTTCTTTGTCTCCCCCTTGCTGGGGGCAGTAACGTACTGCCTCACCTTTGTGGAGAGGTAAATTTTGTATTATTCTTAGGTAGATAATTCCCTTAGAATAATTGTAACATATATTATTATGAGCCTTGATTTCACACCTTTGGGCATTGTTTTATTTATTCCGAGTCCAAATTTGTGATATTAGCTTGTTCTTTGAGTTAAAGTCACTTTTCTAGCCCCCAAACACAAATTGTTTAAACATGTTAAGTAATAAACTAGATCAAGTTTTGTGATTGGAAATCAAAGTTTTGAGTCTTCTAGCCAAAGAGTTTGACCCTGTTAGGGGTCAGTTAGACCATCAATATGATCTTATCAATGCTGCAGTGCTACTTGGTAGAGTGTATGAGGAATATTCTCTTTCCTAGCATGATTAAATGCTCGGAAGTTTTTGCCAGCCTGTCCCTGTTCTAAAGGATCTTCTTGGCCAAGTACTAACTGAGCATTTTTATGTGCTTTTCAAACATCTCTGCATTTTGTTTCTGCATGTTCAATATAATCTTGTATCCTTGACCCTCTTCTAGTGTGCTAGAAAATGCAAAATCTCTTTGCTCACCCGATGCAGCTGTACTATTTAAATACCCCCAGTAGTTACTGTGGAGATTAATTAAATAAACCCAGTCAGCTACAGTCCCCAAATGTTACAGGGGGATATTAAATATCCCTTTGGGTTCACTGGTTCGCATTTGATGAGGTTGTGTGACCGGTTTTGCAGAATTGGCCAGCTGCACAAAAATGGGTGGTTTATGGGCCTATTATGGATATTTCTGGGGTGGTAGCTAGCCCAAAAAAGGCTATAGATAATGTATTAATATTTGAGCACTGTACCTCAATGAATGGGGCACTGTAATGGGTCGGATTGAATGAATGGATTTAGATTACCTTTGGTCAAAGCTGTACATCACTGCCTAATTGGGAATGCCAGTAAAGCGGCCTAAAAGCCTGGTTGTACAGCAGATATTCTTGCTAATAGGGATGTACATACTGTATTTAGATATATGAGAGGTCCCTGAAGCGAAATTACAGCCAGAGTGGCGGTCAAAGCTGTTTTATTACCATATTTAGAATGCCAGCAAAGCGGCCTAAAAGCTTGATTATGCATGGATATTCTATCTAATAGCAGTCTAGATGGCATGTATAGATGTATTCTAGGTACCTAATGCGAGATTAGAGCAGGTATATGCGATAATAGTAGCCCTGCTTCGATGCTTGGAGCGGTGGCTGTGCTGTGAAAATTGAAAGAAAAGTAGGGATGTTCAATATACTAGTGGTACAGGCATGGTCTCTGCATAATATATATGCCTGAAGCGAAATTAGAGCATTCTATGGAAGGAATCAGCTGTAATTACCAGCTCTAGGCCGGAGGAGGTAAAAGCTGTATGTCCAAATAGGGAAATATATGATTACATACAGGTGGTGTTGAGTCAAAGTTGGGCTCAGTAATGGCATGGCCTCTCAAGGTCTGAGGTCAGGAATACATATCTGAGTACTGTGGTATACTAGGTAAGCCCTCCAGGTGTTATATTTGGCAATATGTGGGCAGGAGGATGTACATGGAGTGATCAATGGTGAGTAACCATCAAAACTCGCTTTTTTGAGGAATTAAATACTAATAATGAGTGTCTAGGCATAGGTAGGACCTCAAAACTCAGTAGGTATACTCTCCAAACATAGTATACACTCAATCCGTGTCCAAGAACCATTAATATGGCACCAGATGTGATGGTATGCACTGATCTTTGTGGATTTTGCCTCAAAACTCGATTTTTTGAGGAATTATCATGAAATATTGGGGCCTTGAGAGTAGCCAGAGAGCTAAGACATCGTATATAGACTGTACTACATAGTATTAGTCTTTGCCATATGCAAGAGTGATTTATGCAGCACCTGGAGCGATGGTATTCCCTGATCTGTATGGATTCTGCTAAAAAAATGTGATTTTTAGGAAATTAAACATGAATAGGGTGTGCTGTATGTCTCAGAGAGTAGTAAAAACTTGGGAATCATGTATTCGAATTGTATAGAGGGCCTCCAGACCAAAATTTCGCAGTATGTACATCTCAATGTCACAATCTGAACTTTGAGCCAAGTAGAGATATCCTAGTGTGCACTTAATAAACTATCCTGCCATCGAGATACCCAGATTTGGGAATAACACTTTGGAGTCATCTAATATGATCCGAAGACATGATTCCCAAGTTTTTACTACTCTCTGAGACATACAGCACACCCTATTCATGTTTAATTTCCTAAAAATCACATTTTTTAGCAGAATCCATACAGATCAGGGAATACCATCGCTCCAGGTGCTGCATAAATCACTCTTGCATATGGCAAAGACTAATACTATGTAGTACAGTCTATATACGATGTCTTAGCTCTCTGGCTACTCTCAAGGCCCCAATATTTCATGATAATTCCTCAAAAAATCGAGTTTTGAGGCAAAATCCACAAAGATCAGTGCATACCATCACATCTGGTGCCATATTAATGGTTCTTGGACACGGATTGAGTGTATAATATGTTTGGAGAGTATACCTACTGAGTTTTGAGGTCCTACCTATGCCTAGACACTCATTATTAGTATTTAATTCCTCAAAAAAGCGAGTTTTGATGGTTACTCACCATTGATCACTCCATGTACATCCTCCTGCCCACATATTGCCAAATATAACACCTGGAGGGCTTACCTAGTATACCACAGTACTCAGATATGTATTCCTGACCTCAGACCTTGAGAGGCCATGCCATTACTGAGCCCAACTTTGACTCAACACCACCTGTATGTAATCATATATTTCCCTATTTGGACATACAGCTTTTACCTCCTCCGGCCTAGAGCTGGTAATTACAGCTGATTCCTTCCATAGAATGCTCTAATTTTGCTTCAGGCATATATATTATGCAGAGACCATGCCTGTACCACTAGTATATTGAACATCCCTACTTTTCTTTCAATTTTTCACAGCACAGCCACCGCTCCAAGCATCGAAGCAGGGCTACTATTATCGCATATACCTGCTCTAATCTCGCATTAGGTACCTAGAATACATCTATACATGCCATCTAGACTGCTATTAGATAGAATATCCATGCATAATCAAGCTTTTAGGCCGCTTTGCTGGCATTCTAAATATGGTAATAAAACAGCTTTGACCGCCACTCTGGCTGTAATTTCGCTTCAGGGACCTCTCATATATCTAAATACAGTATGTACATCCTATTAGCAAGAATATCTGCTGTACAACCAGGCTTTTAGGCCGCTTTACTGGCATTCCCAATTAGGCAGTGATGTACAGCTTTGACCAAAGGTAATCTAAATCCTTTTCATTCAATCCGACCCATTACAGTGCCCCATTCATTGAGGTACAGTGCTCAAATATTAATACATTATCTATAGCCTTTTTTGGGCTAGCTACCACCCCAGAAATATCCATAATAGGCCCATAAACCACCCATTTTTGTGCAGCTGGCCAATTCTGCAAAACCGGTCACACAACCTCATCAAATGCGAACCAGTGAACCCAAAGGGATATTTAATATCCCCCTGTAACATTTGGGGGACTGTAGCTTACTGGGTTTATTTAATTAATCTCCACAGTAACTACTGGGGGTATTTAAATAGTACAGCTGCATTGGGTGCTTTGCTAGCATAGAGTCTAGACTTTTGAGCTACTGGTGACTTGTCACCTGGTAATACTCCCCCAAACTAAAGATCTCAACTGTCCTCAGTTGATCTCAGTAAGTCCTGAGAGATTCTGGTGTACACGTCGAGCCAATCCTCACCCCAAGAGTTAAAATGTATAAAAGGCCTAAGAAATTCCCAGAGAATCCCCAGTCTTTTACTGAGTAACTTCTCCTCAACTACCAAGCACCCTCAAAATATCTCCTTCTACTGAACAAAACACCAACACCAGTACTCCTGGTAAGGGAAACTTTATGTCTGATGTGATGAAGGCAATAGCAATATCTGCCAAAAAGCTTGAGACTATCTCGGGCAAGCTTCGCAACGTGATCAAAGATGATTCAGACCAGACTATCCTTCAGGCCAATGTGTTGCACGCTACTGCTGACTTTGTAGGGCTAGTGGTATGTTCATTGCAAATTTCTACAATTTCACTAGTTCACACCGTTGCAGACCAAACAGTTCCACTGGGACCAGGTGTTGAAATACCCGATATTTGGGTATTTACGTGTAGGTATGCGAAAGGTGCTATAACACAACCTAACAAAAACACTACTGCACCTAACCAGACTATCGATATGTAAGGGAGCGAGGGCGGGTTGTCAGAGATTCCCCAAGGGAAAGCCTTGTAATATCAGATGTACACGTGCAACTGCTCCAGGTTCAAGACTGTAGCGCTAATGTGGGTAACTCAACTTAGACAACTCTTAGAACTAAGTCAAGAGAAGCCTAGTTGGGGTGTACGAGTGTACGAGGGAACCAGGTGTGTATATCCAAATCAATTAACCAAAACCAAAACCAATACAATGAAACTAAGATTCTCCTAGGCAAACTCTAGAATAGTAATCTCGAGGTTTGTCAACAACCCTAGGCAAACTCTGGCACTAGCTGCTGTGATGCCGTAAAGTCCTCAACCAAACTCTGGGCCAAGCTACGATATTGTGAGTGAACTTAATCACTAGGAACTCATACCACAATCTTAGTGGCTCGCCTAACTTCACAGGGAAGTCGACTAAGGAACCCTCACTCTGGAGCCAAATAATTCCTTACTAGAAACCGTCCCCTCTAAGGAAGCAACTAGATTTAAGGTTGATATGGAGCTTGAGGGGGCTCACACACTCAAGACTTGATCAGATTCTCAAGTGGGCCAAAGGAAGTTTGTGAAATTCTATTACAGGTCAAATTCCACCGAGCAAGTAATATGACAGTAAATCAAACTCCTTGAAGAAACTATCAGTCACCCTGCAGTAAAGCATCGAGACTGGCTAACAACTTCATAAGCAACTAACACTTCTCCGCGGGAACACGTAGAGAGGTGACCAGCTTAGCTACTTACTAGGTGAAGAAACTAACAACCAACTTGTAATCAAGTAGAGAAGTGTCATGCTACTAGTCCCGAGGACGTTCTACGGAGCTCACTTCCTAACATATAAATCAAGGGAAAGATCCTCTGAGGTGAAGAAACCACAACCAATCTCAAACACTGAGGTGGTAAGTAACTTCATGAAGTTTATTACTTTCTAAAGATAACCAAGTCAGGAGGTGTCACGCTACTAGTCCCGAGGGGACGTTCTACGGAGCACTGGTCTTAGCAGTCAAGTCGAGGGCAAGAAACTTTGAGGTGAAGGAACACAACCAATCTCGTACAGGGGAGGTGGCAAGTAACTTGTCTTATTGAATAAATATGTCTGGCTTATATACTGAGTAGAGAGAGTTTAATACAAAAAATAGATGAAACAGATTTGGAGAGAGATGGAAAGAGAGTGGAACAGAGGAATCTGGCTTGGAAAGGAAACTCCAGCCTATATATGGTACACACAATAAAGAAATAGTCCATTCTTGGGTATATATCAGAGGTAAAATATGATTTTGTGAGGATTAACATAGTTTTAAAGTGTTTTGATCTGAGCGAGGTTTCTCCGATTACTCCACAATTCTCCGGGGTCAGGAGCACCTTTACGCTTCATGATCACTTGCTGCCCAGTTTCCCTTGGGTGAGTTTCATTCTATTCCTCGGATAGTTCTGTCCATCCTGAGTGTGATTAACATTCTCTCGAGAAGGCCTGTTATCTAGCTTTCCAACAACACCACTTATGATAAGCTCAAGCAACTGCGCTGAGTATGTACAAGTGATTCCCGCTATTCGGCTTTAACGGATAAGACCTTCTGTGTATGATTTCTAAGATCAAATGTTTCGATTTGCCAAGGCTATCCCAGTGCATAGCTTCCCGTAGGAACGCTAAGCATGTTTCTACCGTCTTCACAGTTACGACCGGTGCTGCGAATAGACCTCTACGGTTTCCTTGGGATTGTTCTGTTCCATTGTTACAGACTGTAAAGTCCACATCTTAACATAGCTCGTTGGGGGTCTTAGTGCAAGGGATGCCTTCCTCATAATTCCTTCCCTCGAGTAACGCGTTGGCTTAGTACTTATCCCGCTTCGAGATGTCCTGTAGTTTAGAGAGTATACACTCTTGGGTATAACTAGATTGACAATCTAGCATTACATCTCTGGGCAGCCCAGGTATCCTCGCTAGCTTGGCTCTAGGCTACGCTTGTGGGTGTACCTTCATGGCTTGCTGAGTATTATTGTTAAGTTCTTTGCCTCGGCAACAGCTATCACGCTTGGGCTCTGTATAACTCTCTTATTGCATTGTATAATGCATACAAAATGTCAAAATGTACGGTTACATGCCTTAGGCTGATTTTAGGCCTAATACCGACTAACATCAAGACTTTTCAAGCTGCCCAGAAGGCTTTGCTATGGGCCCTGAAGTGTTGCCCAAGTGCCCAAGTTGCCTACAACCAGCCTGTGCTTTGTCTGGGTAACTTCATTAACGAGCTCACCATGCCAGTGAGTCTGAAGCTTAATTTCCTATTCCGCTAGCTCAATAGGCTGTGATCAGGAGGCAATTAAGAAATCAAAGTCCTCTGTTACTGGCACTTCTGGACCTGGTCCGTTCACTACCACTAGAGGTGAGCCAACTAAAGATGTCCACGAGTCTGAGTTATCCGCAGGTACTCGCAGGTATGTCTACCTGCGGATCCAGGTATCCGTTTCCCACGGATCCATACGGGTCATGGGTATTGATCCATTGAAGCAAATTTGTGCTACCTGCAAGTATTTGTGGGGAGGGCAAGAATAAATTTTCTTGCTCAAATAACGGCTGGAATATGCTCTCCACTATGCACTAGACCTTGTCTGAGCAGCTCATCTGTCCACCTAGCATGTAGTAAGTTACAAGTGGCTATATGCACTGTTGTACACTATACAATCATGATGAATATAGTCCCTCTTCAACTTCAGTGACTTGTATCATTCAAGGACCACTGTTCTCTACCCACATTGTACTCTATTCTACATACTAAGCACCTACTAAGTGTCTCACACTCATACCTTGCATGTAGTAGCCATTTCACTATTATTGTAAGTACTAAATACTTGCAGGTACTCACAACTTGAAGTAACTTGTGAGTACCTGTGTTCACTGGGATCCGCAAGTACCTGCAAGTACCTGCGTTAAAATACCTGCGGATCCCGGTATCCATTTCCCACGGATCTGTGTGGGTCACAGGTAGCCCCTTGGGGCCCACAGGTACCTGCGCAACGGATCCGGGTTTACCTGGATCTGGACTTGTGGACATCTTTAGAGCCAACTGTTACGCTACCATCCTTGATCATTGTTTACCATCCAAATGGACTACAGCCACTGTTTGTGCTTCTATTGAACCCGAGAACAAGGATGATGCCACCAAATCTGCTGCCCTTGCCACTGTCTCTTTCAACTGTTCCACTAGCAAACCTACTAAGGGTTCTAAAAGCTCCAAGCAAACGATCAAAGTCCTTGACGAGGACCAAGATATGGAACCTGATGTCAAGGTAAGCCTAGTCTCATTAACATGTTTGGTATATACAAGATGAAGTCTATATCAAACAAAACACATATTGTGATTTGCAAGATAAAGCTAATCACGATATACTCCTTTGTGATTTGCGAGATGATGCTAATCACTTAAAATTCTTTCCAGGTTGTTTCCAATGGCAAAGAGGTACACTTCACCTGATCTAGTTCCAAGAAGAAGAAATCCAAGGACTCCAAGGCTCCCAAGGTTAAATTGGTGATTTACACTCCAAATCAGGAAAAGGCATATGAACTCAAGGCAACTTGAGCAAAGGTTGAACCATTTTGTTTGGCTTAAGTCAATGTAAGCTGACTTGAGCTGACTTGAGTTGATTGGTTGGGACAACCTCACAAACCTCACCAATCACAAGTTTATGAAGTTGCTCCCAAGTTGGCCTAAGTTGGCCCAAGTAAGCATAAGTTGACTTGAGCCACGCAAAATGGTTCAACCTTTGCTCAAGTTGCCTTGATGCCTTCTAGATATACCATCTGGCCTATGCCTTTCATCACTCAGGAGTGAATAAGTTAGCCAAAACTCAGGCCACAGGCCATAAATTAAGGATTGCCACTACTGACAGTAAACAGATCCAGATCAGCGCCTTCACTTTCTCATACATGCCCATGATCAATTGGGTCACTGTGGAGTCCAGGCACTATACAAACTTCTGAGTCAAAAAGTCTATTGGCCACATTTACAAAGTGATGTAGATCATCATATTAAATCCTGCCATGATTGCCAAATCTGAGGATTGAAGAGATTGGAAAATCCACTCACAGTTTTGCTCCCCTCAGTCATTTTCCAGAAAATAAATGTGGACGTGATGTACATGCCACCAGCAGGAGGTTACCATGCCATTGTAGTTGCCAGGGATGACTTAACTGGAACCACCAAAGCCTGAGCACTACAGAAGGTGACTGCACAAGCCCTAGCAAAATTTTTTTGGGCACAGATATATTGTTGGTATGGAGTTTCATACCAAGTTACAACTGACGATGGAAGTGAAATGAAAGAAGCATTCACTGATTTGATGAAATGTTTAGGAGTTCCACAGGTCAAAATTTCCCCATACAATAAACATGCTAACAGGCAAGTTGAAAGAGGTAATTATGTCCTTCGTGAGAGTCTGATCAAGTTCTGCAAAGGTAAAATTAAATGTTGGCCACTCAAGCTACAAGAAGTTGTATTTGCTAATAATATCACAGCAAGCAGTGTAACAGGATACTCCCCTTATCAGTTGCTTCATGCCACTGAGCCACTCATGCCATTTGATTTGTTTGAAGCCACATTCTTGGTCAAAGGCTTCTACTCAGGAATGACAACCAGTGAGCTTCTAGCCAAAAGGATTCAGCAAATTGATAAGCACCCCCGGGATATAGCTAAAGCTGCAGAGATACTTAAACAAAGTTGCTTCCAGTCAAAAGTACAATTTGAGCAGAGATTCAGGAAAAGATTGATGAAAAGGAATTATAGAAAGGGTGAATTGGTATTAGTGCAAAATGCTAGGAGAGATCAAGAGATCAGCAGCAAAGAGTGAGCCTAATACTTTGGTCCCTATGAAATTGATACACTCACCTATGGAGGAGCCTACCAGCTTAAGGAATTGGACAGAACAAAGTTTGACATGCCAGTTGCAGCTTATTGGATTCTTCCCTATAGTTCCCGAGACCACTGGTTTATGAGGATGGGCTGGTTAGGGAAAAATGAGGCTTGAGTCATAATCAAGATCTGCAAGGTCAAAAGAATGATAGTATTTTGGTGTGGGATTGGAAGTACAAATAAATGTGGCACTAAAAGAATTACTAAGCATGAGGTCCATATATAAACCATAACCCCAGTCATCACTTTTTTTGTCCACCTAATTCTCCTCTTTTTCTCTCTCTCTGCACACTCTTTTATGGAGGCACCTACTGTTGCTACACCGGTGCTTACCTGTGACACTTTGCCTGAACTGAATAGTTCCACTTTGACTATTGTTCATACCCTTGCCACTGCTACCTCAGATACCGCTGCTTCTCTTGGTTACTCTGCGCTTACATCTCCAATGATGTCACTTGCTACCATTACCGACACTACCTCCCCTTCTGAAGCAGACATTACTGAATTTTTCCATCTGGTGAATAGTTCATACAAAATCTATCAGCCTGTGTACTTTGAAACCTTCCAACTATTGCTGAATATATGGCATGGGAGGAAGCTCAACCTATTGGTGATCCTCTTGATATCCTTGCAAAAAGGGCAATATTTGTGACTGCAGATGGAATTTTTTGTACCCCATTCCACTGTCATCAGAGATTTTTACCTTTTGAAGCCAAGTTGCATGACATCTCTCCAGATTCAGTTACCTTTCCTATCTGAGAAATACAGTGTCTTGAAGTCCATTTGAAGGCAGTACTTCCGTGTTTAATTGAAACAGGGATGCTCATTCCAGCTCAAGCAGGCCATGGATGAGCCATGGCTTTGGCCCCATTCTTTAAGGATGGATGCATCCAGTATATCCTGTCTCCATGGGAATTGTGACGTATTCCTCTATGGATGTTCATTGGAGTAATTGGGAGCAGCTGAAGGCAACATATGGACAGGGAAATTTTATGGCATTGTTTTCAGCGGATATGTATACTCTGGAAGGAAGGATGGAAGGAGTTTGTCATCAGAGGGATTGGCTTTCATGGAGACTCTGAGGTATGGATCCACCATTGCCCATTCATTGTCCATGGTGGAGCCAAGCCTGGTCTGCAGTCCATCAGTATATTTTTCCTTGGAGTGATGATTCTTCTGAAGGTTTGTGGGTTGTCTAACAGGAGATGCTATTCAAGATATGCCAAATAATTAGTCTATCCTTACGCCAAATCTATATTGTACATACTGGAACCGTTGCTGCTGACACATCGTAATCTGAAGTAAATGTATATAGCTTAATTGGACTTGATTATAGCCGCATCGAGTAACACACTGATCCTTCAGATTCCGACAGCCATTACCCACTGGGGACAGTGGCCCTATTCCATTCCCTGCAATAGATTTCAGGTAGTAGTTTGGTTTTCAAGAATGTAGTGTGATTATAAGCTATCTAAGCACCTGGGTAAGCACTTCACCAGACCACATCAAAAGCTTCAAGAGATGGCAGTGCCTAATCAACTACTTTAGAATTAGTAATATGTAAATGATCACATGAAATGGCATTTGTCCGCCGAGGCTATACATACACGTATACAGACACTTCCGTGTCCCCCATATTTTGCTTATTCATGCATTAGGTCCATTAGTAAGACAGTAGAATAATTCAATTGTACAGTATATAAACCCCCCCAGTAGACAGGAATCAAAAAGTTCTTTCTTCCCCTCTAAATTGCCCCCACTAAGTCTAGTCTTTTAGACTCTCAATAAAGTCTTGTTAGTGTATCCTGATTGGATTAGTTAGTAAGCTTCAGTCCAGCAAGAGCCTGGTAAATAGTTCTACTAATGATTCAAGTACACTGTTACTTACTCATTGAAAGTCTTCTATTCAGTTTAGTATATGAACTAGAGATGGGCATAATTGGGCATTTGAATGCATTCGCCATTCTTGGTGCGAATATGGACCTCCAAAAGTCCATATTTGCACTCAAATGACTTACCAACCCAAATGGGCATTCATGGAAGCAGTCATTCGAATGCCATGAATGCCGAATGCCCTACATTTGAATGTCATGAATGAAGCATGTAAAAATATATTCACATGTGCATGAATATTCATTGGCATCAAACTCACTCACGGCGGCCCTCTAAGACCAATCCCTCACTCATGCCAGCCCTTTAGAACCAGTACTTACTCACGATAACTATTTATGCTAATTAATCCAGGCAAAGGGGCCCGCAGCTTCATTAGTCACATATCCTAATAGTAATCGATACCTACAAGTACTTACAGTCAGATTAATACTACCTACAACTTACCTGGGGAGGAATGGGGATGAAAGCGAAGTTGCAGGACTTTATATAAGTCCTGCAAGGTCAGGTGATGTGTCAAATGCCAAACACGTTGATCACAGGCAACATGTTTGACGTTTGATGGGTCACATGGCCTTGCAGGACTTTATATAAAGTCCTGCAACTTTGTTTTGGTCCCCATCACTGCCCAGGTGGAGTAAGTAGCAATTATAGTGTACATTAATGTACATCCATTTAAGTACTTATATTATTGTAGTTAGTGTTAGTAATTTTTAAATATGTGTGAAAGCTTGTGGCGGGACCTTATAAATGGCCGTGCACATGCTTGTAGTGTACAATACTTGTGTTATCAATGTGTCGTTACACTAATTATGTAGTTATTGTTGTTATAATTTACATCTCAACATGATGTGGGGCTTTATAACAAGCTGCCGCAACTCAGGATAAGTATTGGAGAATATTCATGGATATTTGTGAATATAGGTGACAAATATGGGTCTGCCTGTGACCCATATTTGCATTCAAACGACCTACTACCACAAATGCGCATTCATGGTGGTAGGGGCATTCATATTTGAATGAAGAATGAGAATATATTCATGCTTCATTCATGCCCATCTCTAATATGAACTACAGCCCAGCAGAGCCTGGTACAGTTCCATATTCGATTCATATTCACTGTTACTGTTAAGATTGTACAAGACTGAAGGTATCCGATTGGTATCCAAAAGGTATAGATTGACGAAGTAGGTCTTGGACTGATATCGGAGATCAAAGATGAAGTGGGACATGCGGTATAGCTATTAGCTAGACCCTCGTCACGCCAAATAATCCCAAGATGAAGTTCAAGAGACAAAGATAGATTTGGCCAATGTAACGGCCGACGAGTAAGAAGGAAGAAGGATAGACCAAGGCGGAACTTAGTCAGACAGAAGGTCTGGTTTATCCAAGTTGATATTTAAACTGAGGACTTACTGTACAAGGTAAAGATGTCCACGAGTCCAACTTATCCACAGGTACTCCTGGCAGGTATGTCTACCTGCGGATCCAGGTATCCGTTTCCCACAGATCCGTACGGGTCACGGGTATTGATCCAAGCAAATTTGTGCTACCTGCAGGTACCTGCAAGTATTTGTGGGGAGGGCAAGAATATTTTTTTTTTGCTCAAATAACAGCTGGAATATGCTCTCCACTATGCACTAGACCTTGTCCAGGTCATCTGTCCACTTAGCATGTAGCAAGTTACAAGTGGCTATATGCACTGTAGTACACTATACAATCATGATGAATATAGTCCCTCTTCAACTTCAGTGACTTGTATCATTCAAGGACCACTGTTCTCTACCCACATTGTGCTCTATTCTACGTACTAAGTGTCTCACAATCATACCTTGCACAAGACTGACCTTGCATGTAGTAGCCATTTCACTATTATTGTAATTTGTAAGTACTAAATACTTGCAGGTACTCACAAGTAACTTGTGAGTACCTGTGTTCACTGGGATCCGCAAGTACCTGCAAGTACCTGCATTGAAATACCTGCGGATCCCGGTATCCGTTTCCCACGGATCTGTGCGGGTCACAGGTAGCCCCTTGGGGCCCACGGGTACCTGCGCAACAGATCTGGGTTTACCTGGATCCGGACTCATGGACATCTTTAGTACAAGGTTGTACTACTTATATACTAGGAGTCCGGGGCTTCCGGATCGGTAAAAGACAATAGTCGGAAACGTATATGGAAGACCAAAGTAAGTAATACAATCATAAGACTATTGAATAATGCTCAATAGTTCAGGAAGGGAATATAATTGAAAGATAATAAGAACCAATTAGAAAGTAATCCGAAAGGTCAGATGGCGGTACGACATCGGACAAAGAAAAGAGATAAGATAGGAAGATAATGAAAAGAGATAAGATGACAGAAATAGATGGAATGGAATTGGAATGATGCCGGGATGATAGTAGAGGTGATCCGGCAATGATCTGAGAGATGCCAATGTGGCATGATTGTAACACACTGCCAGTATCTCAGTATATTACCTCCAAAAAAGGGATAGAAATATAATATATTTTTCCCCTGAATTTTAACAAATTTTTCCAGTGAAAAAGAGTGAATATTGCCCCAGAAATAGGCATGGGAAAATAAGTACTTTTTCGGCGGCTATTTCGCCCAAAATAGGGCGCTAAATATGCCATCAATTTCGGCCGATTTATTAGTAATTTTTCGGTATATTTTTCCTTTGTAATCTCTTTGATATTTCCTCAGAAATATGAGTGGCAATAGAAAATATATTTCAATTGTAATATGTTAACTATTTCTTTTCACAGCCGAAATAGTTAACATATTTCCATTGAAATAGATTTTCTTTGTCTAAAGAAATATGAAAGAAATTGATGCCGAAAAATTACTAATAAATCAGACGAAATTGATGGCATATTTAGCGCCCTATTTCGGGCGAAATAGCCGCCGAAAAAGTACTTATTTTCCCATGCCTATTTCCGGGGCAATATTCACTCTTTTTTGTTGGAAAAATTTGTTAAAATTCAGGGGAAAAATATATCATACTTCTATCCCTTTTTTGGAGGTAATATACTGATGTACTGGCAGTGTACACACAAAGGATTAAGTAGGTCCGGGTTTGTTTGGATACTGAAGGTGGAAGGCTGGAACTAGCTCATCGGCATGTAGCTCGTCAGCAGTAATCCAAGCAAACTCATCATTGGTTCCTTCGTAACCAGCCCATTGGATGTAGTATCGGAGAGGACAAATGATGTTTGTATCTTTGGTCAACCTTCGAGTCGAGGATTTCCGCCACATTGTATTCTTCTTCTCCATCGACTTCAATTGGGGGAGGTGGCTGAATCCAATTTGGAATCAAGTTCAGAATTGAAGGTTCAAGTTGTGATACATGGAAGACAGGATGGATTTGGTGAAGGTAGTCCAGGAGTTGAAGGTTGTAGGAAAGGGAGCCAGAGCACTCAAGGACCTTGAAAGGACCAAGATACTTCTCGGTGAACTTTTCAGTCAGCCCAGTAGTTTGGATGTGTTTTGCCAACACAAAGACCTTGGATCTGATTGGAAATTCAGGATGAGGAATACATTTCCAATTGGCTTGTTCCTTGTAGCATTTTTGTGCATTAAGTATCTCATCTTGGAGGAAGGAATGAAGCTCATCTAGATTGACCACAAAATCTTGTGCAAGATCAGACTGAATGTCGATCTCAGGATGGATGGTGATGTTGGGATGATAGCCCTTGTTAGCGAAGAAGGGAGAAATGCCGGTCAAGGCATTTGGAGTGTTGTTGTAAGCGAACTCAGCAATAGCCAAGAGTTTAGCCCAATCATCCTGCTGGTAGGAACAGTAGATCCAAATGTATTGCTCCAGAGTCTGATTGACTTGTTCCATCTGTCTGTCAGCCTCTGGATGGTAACCCAAAGTGTAGTGAAGTGTCATAGAGAGAGCTTCTCCAAGAGCTCGGAAGAACACAGACACAAATTCGGAACCTTGGTCTGATGTAACGTGCGAAGGAACTCTGTGCTTAGAGAAAACATGCAAGACAAACAACTCGGCGAGTTGCTCAGAGGTGATAGTGTCATAAGTAGGAATAAAAATGGCTTGCTTCAAAGCGCGATCCACAATAACCAAGATAGCGGTGTAGCCATCGGAGTCCGGAAGTTGTTCAATGAAATCCATAGAAATTGAATCCCAAGGTTGAGTTGGAACTGGGAGAGGTTTGAGTAGTCTGTACGGCCAATGTCGGCAACACTTATTTCGACCACATACAGTGCAAGAAGAAACATAGTCCCTAACAAAGGTCCGAATCTTGGGCCAAGTGTATTGGCGTCGGATAGCCTCTAGGGTCTGATTTTGACTGAAATGACCAGAGAGAGGATGATCATCATCAGGAAAAGCTGTTTTTGCCTAGGTGACCCCAGAGTGGCCTAAAGCAAACTAGGTGACCTATGAATCCTATGGCATCCTAGGAATTTGGGCTCATCCCTTGCCAGTCAAGGCTCTTGAGGATTCCCTAGGCAAGCCTAGGTTTGCCCAGGTATGCCCAATAAGTGGACAATTTGGTTCCCAATGCGTGAGAATGGGTGCATATGTGAAGGTGTACTTGAGTTTTTTGAAGGAATCCTGACATGCCGAAGACCAGAGCCATGCCACACCCTTCCGGGTAAGCCATGTCATCAGTACGACGATGTCACTATAATTATAAATAAAATGTTGGTAGAAATTAGTGAAACTGAGAAAAGATTGGATGTCTTTGACTTTACGAGGAACCGGCCAGTCAACAATAGCTTTAACCTTATCTTTGGCCATGGTCAATCCTGCCGGAGAGAGAATGTAACCAAGATATTCGACCATATTGACTGACCAGAAGCACTTTGCATGATTGAGAAAAAGGCCGTTAGCATGGAGCCGCCAAAGGACTTCGTGAACATGTTCCAAGTGCTGTTCTGGATTGTTGGAATAAATGAGGATGTCATCCAGGTAAACTATGACGCAGACATTGAGCATGTCAGAGAATATATTGTTGATGAACCTTTGAAAAGCCGCAGGAGCGTTAGTAAGACCGAAGGGCATAACTAACCATTTGTAGGAACCCCATTGGGTCTGAAAGGTAGTTTTCCATTCATTGCCATCAACAATTCAGACGAGATGATAGGTGTGGGCCAGGTCGAGTTTGGTGTGGATTTTAGCTTTTTTTGGAGCATCCAAAAGGTCTGAGATTAGAGGCAGCGGGTAGCGATCCTTCTTGGTAATCTTGTTCAATCCTCAGAAGTCCACACAAAGCCAAAGTTTACCGTCCTTCTTCAGTACAAAGAGGACTGGAGCACCGTGCGGAGAGGAAGAGGGTCAAATGACACCAGTAGCAAGTTGCTTATCCAAGAAATCGCAAAGAGCCTGCTGCTCTGTTGGAGAGAGAGGGTAAAGGCGACCAAGCAGGGGCTCAGCACCTTCCACCAAATCAATTTTGAGGTCAAAGAACAATGTCGGGAAGAACCTTGGACATGACTTCATCAAAAATGTCAGCAAACACTGCCAGTACCTTAGTATATTACCTCCAAAAAAGGGATAGAAATATAATATATTTTTCCCCTGAATTTTAACAAATTTTTCCAGTGAAAAAGAGTGAATATTGCCCTGGAAATAGGCATGGGAAAATAAGTACTTTTTCGGCGGCTATTTCGCCCAAAATAGGGCGCTAAATATGCCATCAATTTTGTCTGATTTATTAGTAATTTTTCGGTATATTTTTCCTTTGTAATCTCTTTGATATTTCCTTGGAAATATGAGTGGCAATAGAAAATATATTTCAATTGTAATATGTTAACTATTTCGGCCGCGAAAAGCAATGGGCATTGAATGCCCGTTGAATGGGCCAAAGAGCCCTTTGACCGGCCCGGGGGCCCGCCGCTCAATGCCCGTTTCTTTTCACAGCCGAAATAGTTAACATATTTCCATTGAAATAGATTTTCTTTGTCTAAAGAAATATGAAAGAAATTGATGCCGAAAAATTACTAATAAATCAGACGAAATTGATGGCATATTTAGCGCCCTATTTCGGGCGAAATAGCCGCCGAAAAAGTACTTATTTTCCCATGCCTATTTCCAGGGCAATATTCACTCTTTTTCACTGGAAAAATTTGTTAAAATTCAGGGGAAAAATATATTATACTTCTATCCCTTTTTCGGAGGTAATATACTGATGTACTGGCAGTGAAAGTCAAGGTAGTCTGCAGGGATTGGAAGTGCCTCGGAAGAAGCACTCCTGGCCAAAGGACCAGATGCTGCATAGTGTGCTGACACTTTGGGGTCAATAACCTGAAGAAGAGTCAGTTCCCTACCTGAATCTTGACAAGCCCTATGGAAGGTGGCGGCTCCGACTAATGCGATATTGACTTCAGGAGTCTCCAAACGCGAAGCCATTTGTGCAACCGAAGGGTAGGAATAGATTGGTTCGAAAGGAAACCTGTCTGATAGAGGACGAGGTTGGCAAGAGCGAGTTTGAGTTGGCAGCAAAGGTGCTGGCCGAATCGGAATAGTAGGTGGTTCTGAGGAGGAAACCGGTGCTTTCAGTCCTAACGTGGATCCGAAAAGCAAAGACGTCTGAGCAGAAACAGAGTACTTGGTGTTACAGAAAGTAATGGTTCTGGTGACCCAGTCAATCAACAGATTGTAGTGGGACAAGAAACTGTATCCTAAAACAGCTTTACAAGATGAGTCCAGAGAAGTGACATAAAAAGCCAGAGGTAGCAGCTCACCGGACGGAAACCAAACTTCCAAAGTCACAACTTTGGAAATTGGTTTTGGAGAAAGAGAACCATCAAAGAGTCGGAGATTGATTGGCGGTATTCAAAGAGGTTGGAATAGAGTTTAAATTGACATAATGAATCAAGAAAACAATTGGTAGAACCAGAGTCTACAAGAGTAATAAACTTTAAAAGAGCAGAGGATTCGTTGGAATCCTCAGGAAGAGGGAATTCAGTAGATAAAGAAATTGTAAGTGATTGTTCATAATCGGAAAGAGCAGATGCGTTGAGATAAACTTTCCCAGAGGCACGAACCTGATCAATGCAGCTCCTGTTTTGTACTGGGGTCCAGGAGCTGCGGACTATTTTTCCGGACCATTATCGGCCGAAGTAGTTGCGGATTCCTCGGTAGAAGTGGCGCGCATGCGAGAGTCACCTGACCTCTTCTTATCACAATTCTCCGCTTTATGCTTTCCACCACAAATCATGCAGAGATTGCCCTTCTTGTGGTGTTCCACTTTGGAAGGCTTGAGGTGACCGTTGGTGCCGAGAAGGTTGGCGTAAGGTTTCGGTGCAGAGCTAGCTGAAGAAGCTGATTTGTTGAAACCGGAACCCAAAGGGCCCAATTTATTGCTGTTGTTCCAAGGCTTTTTTGGCTGTTGTCCAGAGCTTTGGGAAGAGTTGTTAGGTTTGTCAAAACCGGAATTCTGTGAAGGATTATTTTGAGAGGAAGAGTTCGAAGAACCCTTTTTTGTTGGAGAGGAAGTTTTTTTGCTGGAGCCACCTCCGGAAGACCTTGCAACCTCTCTTTTACGTTCCTCTTTGCGCCACCAGTGCTGATTATCAATCTCAAGCACTTTCGCGTGGTATGCCAAAAGCATTGCCAGTGTTGGACCATGAACCATTTCGTCCTTGATCCTAGTCGCCAAACCACGCTGATAAGCCCACTTAAGGGCAATGTCATCCCATCCTGTCATTGCCACCAAGGTATTGAATCGGGTGTTGTATTTCCGAACCTGCTCATTCTCCTTCATCCAAATGTTACTGAGCTTGTCCTTGGCATCCCCCTGGGCATTGAAAAGACTGAAATGGTCTTGAAGTTCCTTTACGAGTGCCGAGAAGGAATTCATCCATGCTGGGGGGTTGGTTGGGTTCAGATCCAAAATGTCAGGTACAAACCATTCCCGAGCAGACCTGCCGAGAAAGGAGAGAGCATACATGACCTTTTTCTGGTCAGTGAAGTAAGAAGGGCAATCAATAAAGACTAAGAAAAGGGAAACGAGAAACTCCTTGAGTTTCCAAGGTTCGGAGCTGTCAAACACATCCTGACTTGGCTTGGCTTCTGATGGTTCAGTAGACTTGCCACCGAGGAGGGTCAAAGCGTTTGTGATGGAATCAATAGAACCTCTGAATTTGTCCATCAGTTCCAATACTGTGCCGGCATCGGCTGCATCAGAAAAAGTCATATGAACTCAACGCAACTTGAGCAAAGGTTGAACCATTTTCTTTGGCTCAAGTCAACTTAAGCTGACTTGAGCTGACTTGAGTTGACCTGGAGCCAACTTGGGACCAACTTCACAAACCTCACCAATCTCAAGTTGATGAAGTTGGTCCCAAGTTGGCTCCAGGTCAACTCAAGTCAGCTCAAGTCAGCTTAAGTTGACTTGAGCCAAAGAAAATGGTTCAACCTTTGCTCAAGTTGCGTTGAGTTCATATGACTTTTCCTGATGGGCCCGGGCTGGCCTCGAGCATCAAGAAATGTACCACCTCGGCAGGGACCGCTGGGGGGACCACCACTACCATTACCTGGGGGAGGAGGCGGAGGAGGATCACCACCACCACCGTTATCAGGGTATGTGCGGAGATCCAGGGGGTCCAGGAAGATCAGGAGGAGGAGCATCCCCATCACCACCATCAGGGTTGTTAGGAGGGTTGTCGGGAGGATTGTTGGGAGGATTATTGTCCGGATTCTCACCTTCATCTCCAAATTCTCCTTCTCCTGTGTTGTCTGGTTGTTCGACAATTGGAGGCTGATCATCACCTGTAGTGGTATGAGATCAGTTTGAGAAGAGAGCTCCTTGGAGCTGTTTGGCAAAGGAAGGGGAAGGTGCTGAAGCGATCCTTCCGCGACGAGGAGTAAGGACTAGTGCAGTACCACTAGCACTGGGAATCTCCTTAATGTCATATTGGTTGACATTGATGTTACCTAGAACTGCCTCAGTAGAGACAGAAGTGTTTGGAACAGCTGTTGCGGGACCGAATCCACCCAAGCCACGTGGGCGACGGTTACCGGCCGCAGAGATTGAATTGTTGTAAGGCACAAATGACTGAGCATTGGCCACAAAAGGATTGGGAGTCTCGGTCGGTTGAATCCAAGTTTGAGAAACATTCCGAGTTCTAGAGGGTTGTTTTCTTGGAGGCATTGTTTGAAAAACAATCTTGTCAGATACAGCGTTAACAAGTACAAGTTTAAATATACTCTTAAGATCGTGCAAGACTGAAGGTATCCGAAAGGTATAGATTGACAAAGTAGGTCTCGGACCGATATCAGAGATCGAAGATGAAGTGGGACATGTGGTATAGCTATTAGCTAGACCCTCGTCATGCCAAATAGTCCCGAGATGAAGTTCACGAGACAAAGATAGATTTGGCCAATGTAACGGCTGATGAGTAATGAGTAAGAAGGAAGAAGGATAGACCAAGGCGGAACTTAGTCGGACAGAAGGTCTGGTTTATCCAAGTTGATATTTAAACTGAGGACTACTGTACAAGGTTGTCCTACTTATATACTAGGAGTCCAGGGCTTCCGGATCGATAAAAGACAATAGTCAGAAATGTATACGGAAGACCAAAGTAAGTAATACAATCATAAGACAATAATACTCAATAGTTCAGGAAGGGAATATAATCGAAAGATAATAAGAACCAATTAGAAAGTAATCCGAAAGGTCCAATGGCGGTATGACATCGGACGAAGAAAAGAGATAAGATAGGAAGATAATGAAAAGAGATAAGATGACAGAAATAGATGGAATGGAATTGGAATGATGCCGGGATGATAGTAGAGGTGATCCGGCAATGATCTGAGAGATGCCAATGCAGCATGATCGTAACAGTTACGGTCCCAGATATGCCTTTCCCAGTGTGCTGTAAGCCTGGGCTTACCACAGTTTCTATAATGTGCATATATAGTGGCCAGTGACTATTCAAGTAACTTGAATAGTTATGTTCCTTTTGGTGTAACAGTTATAGTTGGCCACTTTGACCTGCTTACATGTGCCTTGGAATTACGGTTATAGAAGCTACTCTTCTAGTCACTCCTGCTACTCTCCTCATTCTCACACACCCTACTGGTACTCATCCCCTCCCCAAGCTCCACTTCAGCCTACTCATCCTTCATATAGTCACTTTCCATACTTACCTCCACCTCACTACACACCTCCATACCTTTATCCCCTCCCCAAGCTCCACTTCAGCCTACTCATCCTTCATATAGTCACTTTCCATACTTACCTCCACCTCACTACACACCTCCATACCCTTACTTGAGTTCAAGTTACTACTACTAGTCCTCAGGGCCTGTGCACCACACATTTTACGGTCCACCGATAATGTGCTTGCCTGGTCCTTACATTATTGGAAAAGTCCATTAGTGTGACAAGATTCATGTCAGGATTGTCCAAGGGACTAATGTAAGGACAGTGGGTCCGTACAGATATAATGAACTTGTTGAGTAAGCCTAAGAGTAGGTGAGTTTCTGATTCAAAGGGTAGGACCCACTAAGTGCAAGTGGCTTCAGATACAACTAAATAGGTGGCAGAAGGTTGACAGAGGCTGACCAGACAGCGTGCAAACAGGTCAGATCCAAATAGAGTAAATTGTGGAAGGTTGAAAACAATAGAGTGAAGAAACAGAGTTAAAGAAACAGATAAAATGAGAAACTGGAACACACAAGAGCACATGAGTCAAGGGGTTAAGCAATATTTCCAATTCACTATACTCAAGTTGACATGGTATGGAACTATATAAAGGGTACTCAAGGACTGGAGTAGTGATAGATAATAATCCAAGAGTAGAAAAGACAGGAATAGCCAAAAGTAGGATGAAAGACAATGATGGACATAAGCAGAAGCAGCAGGAAGTGAGCATAAAGCATATGGGTGATTGTAAGAATGATGGAGAATGGATCAGCAGGTTCCAAGAATGTGTACAAGTGAAGGAAAATGTAAAAGGAGGCAAAGCGGATATGTATCAGAACTGGAAATGTAGCGGGAGCAGGTTATGTAACTGTAAGCAGGAAACATCGGCAGTCTGTATATATGACACTGATAAGGTTATTCACTTCTTATTGGATCCAAAGCCTATCATTCACACAGAAGCACAGTAAACTGGTTATTCATCATACTAATACCATAGAAACATCTAACGATCTACTTCGCTGTAAAATAGTTAGTATAAACAATACCATAAGATGTCTCAGCTCACCCAAACACAAGATCCATAGTACCAATGATAGCAACAGCATCAGCTAGCATGTGCTGTAGGAATGAGTGAGCTCCACCTGTTCTGTTTGATACTGGACAACTTACATCTAAAAAGCAAAGGATACCAACTAAGTAACCACATGATAAACAAGGAGATGATAAACTCACGTCTCATGATAAAATCAGCACCAGCCAAATGTGCAAACCCTGGCGCTCGAATCGAGCATCGGTAGGGGCGATTTGTACCATCACTGAATCGAGGTGAGAGCGGTACAAGCAAGAATGAGCCTGAACTCACGAAACCAAGTACACTCCCATTTCGCCCTTCGGTGCTTCAATAGCACTGTACGTTTCACCAGGAGGAACAGAATATCCTTCACTGAAAATCTAATCAAAAGTCAAGAAGCTACTCCTAAGAGGATATGACAGACTTGCCTTGAAATGATGAATAAGGCTTTCCATACTTTCCTTCATAGATGCGCGAGGAGGAGGAACCAGTTTGTGGTCATCGACCTTGATTGCGCCTGGAGTTATCTTGTTCAAGCACTATAGAAACGAATCAGTAACCAGTGCACCAAGGTCGTGCACATTCAACCTGGCTGATAATTCTCAATGATTCTCTCATTTCCTGAACACGGCAGAGATATCGGTCATAGCAATCACCATTGACACCGATAGGAATGTCAAAATCGACCTATGAGTTTTCAGTGTTCTTTTGGCCGTCAACCAGCCCAGAAAATGGTGACTTGCCTGATCATACATATCATAAGGCTGTGTCTTCCTCAAGTCCCAAGGAACACCGCTCCCGCGCAACATAACACCACTGAAACTGTAGTTCAATGCCTCCTCTTTGGTGACCACACCTACACCAACTGTACGCTCCTTCCATATCCTATTACCAGTGACAACTTCCTCAATTTCATCTACTCGTGACCCGTACTGACTGGCCCATTTGAAAATATCTTCCAGTAGCCCATGAGGTAGGTCGAAGGCGACGCCACCGGGTCGGACGTACGCGGAATGGAGACGGGCACCAGAAACACGTTCGTAAAATTCCATGAGCTTTTCACGCTCTTCGAAGCCCCAAAGGAAAGGAGTAAGGGCTCCGACATCCATAGCGTGTGTGAGGACAGCCATAAGGTGGTTTAGGATACGGGTGATTTCGCCGAATAAGGTTCGAATCCATTTAGCGCGGTCGGGAACTTCGATGTTCAAGAGCTTCTCGACGGCCCGAGAGTAACAGAGTTCGTTGGTCACTAAAAATATGGGTTTCAAGACAAGGGAGAGAGCTATTGAGTTACACTAACTCATGGAGACATAGTCGAGACGGTCAAAGTATGGCAACGCTTGAATGTAAGTTTTGTATTCAATGAGCTTCTCCGTTCCTCGGTGAAGTAAACCGATATGCTAGAATCCGGAAAGAATTAGATAGTGAGCAGAAACAACAAGTGGCCTCTGACCGGATCTGCGCGAAGAATTTCCTCGCCGTTCAGTTCCAGAATGAGACGAAGGACTCCATGAGCTGCAGGATGTTGTGGCCTAGAGCATCGAATAAGAATACGACACTTTATCTATACAGGTTATACGGACCCAAAGTTGACTGAAAAGCAGAGCACCTATGAGCCAAGTTGTCCGTATACGAGCTGCGTTGGCGTCTCACCGGTAAAATGTCTCATTTTAGCATCTGCTCTTGTTCCTGTCTCTGCCAGAATTTCAGAGGCATGCATTCCTTGCAGATCCTCTACTGTATGATATTCGAACACATTTTTGGCGCCTTGGGTGTGTGTTGAATCTGAGGCGGGCACTTGCTCTGCCAAACGTGCGGTTGGGGTTGAAGTCAAATAACGACGAAGAAGTGTCGTTGAACTCGGTGGCAGCTTGGTCGCCGTAGAACGCGCGATTGAGCGTAGCAGCATGGGCGACGCCATGGCAAAAAATAGTTTGGCTGTGACGTGTGACAAATGAACACCGAGCGCTTATAAGCAACTGACATTACTTAAAGTACTCGCCCCCTCCCTCCTCACCTATACCTCCCCACTCTTCTTCTTCTTCTTCTCCGTTTTCCCTCTCGCGTTTTCTTTTCCCGCCAAGCTCACTCGTGAGTTCTCCTTCACCAAGAGCTACACACGTCAAGCGCGTCCCTTTTGTGTCATATGTCGCTACTGGTAGAATCTCCTTCTGCTCTGCTATCTCAAGCTCGGCTAAATCGTATATATGTATATTTCCATCGGAGGAAACTGTTGATAGGATGGTAGTGGATGTCGGGCTGGAACCGGAAGAGGGAAGGGAAATGTCGAGGGTTTGAAGAGCTTTTATTCTACAGTCTTGATCAAATAAGGAAAAGGAATGGTAGATATATGAGCACTGACCGATTCTCGTGTCCGACAATCTGCGCAATGAGATTAGGCTTTGCCCCCTTAGGAAGGAGGTCGTACACGGAAACTTTCTTGTCTTCTGCCGCGGCAAAAAGTACTTCTCTTTCTCTCCGAACGGGTTTACAAAACTTAATATCGTGAAGTCTTGACGGATGGTTGATACTATGGAGGAGTGACATATCCTGTAGAGAAACAATGTGAAAAGGTACATCGGAAACAAAAAGAACACACACAGTTGAGTAGATATCGATATCTTTTCCAGATTGAACTGCGAACATTTCTCCGCCTGTTGACCAGCGGACGATTTCACCTTCTACATGAAGGGCGGTCAATAAACTTCATACGAGCGTCTTGAAACCAACCTTTTCCTAGTTTTACACTAGCTACGCCCCTCCCCCTCATCATATCCCACATCCGAAGCATGGAATCTTTGCCTACACTCAAGGCGACCTTCCCACTTGGATGGACATCCACGCAATTTATCCGTCCTTTGTGTCCTCGTAACGTCCTTAGTACACTCCAATCTCGCGCGTGGAATATGCCTATAGTCCCATCTTCCGAAGCAGAAACGAGATGTGAGCGAGAAGGAAAAGCCAGCGTGGTTACTGAGCCTAGAAAGATAATGAGGACACGCCGAAAACAACGAAAAAGTAGAAACCTTCATGGTGCATCAAACCACCGATTTCTTTGCGTCTCTTCAGATCCCATACTTTTACGATTTCATCTGCGCTACCTGTTGCAAGCCACTTGCCGCCGGGAGATGTAGCGACGGCTTTGATTGGCGAGACGTGTGCAGGAAATATGAATATCGGCTTGAGAATGAAACTGACTTTGTCATTTTGGATGAAGGTAGAACCTTCGAGGCCATAAAGTAACCTTTCGTAGGAGCCTGCTACAACTTTGAACGTTATAGGCAGAGATGTGGCTTTTGATGAAGATGCCAGGGATGTGGCTTTTTCTTTTCCTTTGATTGAAGGTTTGTGGTGAGACTTGAAACCAGTTTCGTTAAGTCTGGCCTTTTTAGTTGGTAGCGCTGAGGCCATGAAAGTTAGTGAGAAATTATGGGCGCCTAGCAACTCGCTTCAACATTTCAACTACCATGGTAAGCATTTTTCTTTCGCTTCTTTATCACCAAGTTGTGAAAAACATATTGATTTCAGAGTGATAACGCAGGTCAGTTGATTCGAATTGACAAATGCCACAACTAACGATCATTCGATCTACAGAATACAAAGAAGCATTTGCCCTCTTTGACAAGAAAGGAACAGGCAAAGTCCCTCGCGAGACTCTCGGCGATCTTTTACGCGCATTAGGCCAAAATCCGACCCAGGCTGAAGTGGCTGAGATCGTCGCGGGGGCTCCGAGAGAAGGTAGACCCAATTTTCCTAAATAGGAATCTAACGCCTCATCTGCATAGTGGATTATTCCGTCTTTCTACAGATACTAAACCGTCCAGATGGATTCAAACCTGCGGGGACTCCAGGTCAGGACCTTTCCCTGTCTTTTCTTTTCCTCTATCAACTATCCGTCTACAGACGAGTTCATTCGCGGTTTCCAAGTCTTCGACAAGGAGGGAAATGGATTCATCGGTGCTGGAGAACTACGTTACGTGTTGACCCAGTTGGGTGAGAAGATGTCGGATGAAGAGGTGGATGAATTGTTGAAAGGGCAGGTTGGGAGGTCAGTCATTCATCCTTTCCTTTCCTCTCCGATTTGTTTACTGATACCCTCTGCATTAGCGATGGAAATGTCAACTACGAATCCTTCGTCCGTACTATCCTCAGCCAGTAGATCTACTTAGATTATCAAGCGCTTGATGGATTTTGTCTTACGCTGTCTTATTATAACTGGACTTTCAAACTGCAAAATCGAATGTATTTACTTTCCTCGGACCTAGTACTCAGCTCTGTAAAGGCAAACAGATTACAGGTATTAACTCTTATTGCACAAAAGATATCCATAATGTAACCTAAGAGGAAGAGTAAATACAAACTGTCTATGGAACTAAAAGCGTCTAATGTTAGGAAATATCTTGATATTTTACTGCTTGTTAGCAAACATCTTCTCAATTGCAGCAGTCGAGTAGGACTTCGGCCGTTCGAGAGCTAAAACGATTCATATCAGTGACTAAAATGCAGAAAGGACGCAAGACACTCACGAGCACCGAGGGCACGGTCCCAGATAAGCTGAGCAGCGACACCGAATGCACGGGACACACCAAACAGGACAGTGTAGAATTGCATCTGGGTCAAACCATAGTACGTCAACAAGACACCGGAGTGAGCATCGACGTTGGGCCATGGGTTTTTTGCTTTACCAGCCTGAGATAATGGTTTAGTAATGAAAAACCTACATAGAAAACCGTTGATTACCTCCAATAGAATACCCGGTACAATATCGTAGATTTGGCCGACAAGCTTGAACATCGCGTCGTTGGGGAGATGTTTCAAAGCAAATTCACGCTGAGCTACGTATCGAGGGTCCGTCTTGCGGAGGACAGCGTGACCGTATCCAGGAACAACCTGACCACCTTTTAGAGTAGACCACACATACTCCCTGACAGCTTCATCACTGGCATTTTCACCTATCTTAGACTGCATCTTGCGTAACCAGATCAAGACTTCCTGGTTAGCGAGACCGTGAAGCGGTCCGGCAAGACCATTCAAGGAAGCACCGAAAGCGAGGAAAGGATCGGAAAGAGCAGAGCCGACGAGCTTTCCGGTGTGAGCAGAAACATTACCACCCTCGTGGTCACTGTGAATAGTAATGTAAAGACGAAGAAGTTCGACAAAGCCCTCGTTGTCACCGAATCCGAGAAGAGTTGCAAGATTGTGAGAATAGTCCTTGCTGGGGTCAATGGCGGGAAGCTTGCCCTCACCAAAGACGTTGCGGTAAATTCTGCCAGCAATGTTAGGGAGCTTGGCAATCCTATCAAACACCGTTCAATACATAGGAGTCAATAACAGACTCTGATTACTTACAAATCCATGCAGTCCTCAAAGGTGGGTCCCCAGTACTCTTTCTTCGAGATACCGTCTTGATATGCCTTAGCAAAGGCAGAATCGTGGTTCAACTGGGGAATCCATAAGATATATGTACCAGAGCGTTAAGCGATCGGGATACTAACAGCGGTAACAGCCAAAGAGAACTGACTCATCGGGTGAAGAGTAGGAGGGCATCGGTCCAACAGTTCCTCGACGAAAGAGGGTATAGCAGCACGAGCAGCCCAGTCCTTAGACAGTTCCGTGACTTGCTCCTGGGTAGGTACTTCGCCGGTGAGGAGAAGCCAGAAAAGAGCCTCCGGAAGAGGCTCGGATCCGCCGGGAGCTTTTGGTAATAGTTCTTTGCATTCAGGAATGGTCTTGCCACGGAAACGGATACCTTCCTCTATAGCCGAAAAATCAAAAGCGGTCGTTCAGGGGACGCGTTTCCGACGTACCGGCGTCGAGGACGGAACCATCCCAAATTAAAGCAGGAAGACCACGCATACCACTAAAAATATCAGTCAACGATTATAATTGTAATGACGCGCGACAATACATACCCATAAAGTTGGTCAACTTGAACCTGACCAAAAGATTTTGAGCCGTGCTGAGCACGGACTGCCTTGACCTGAGAAAATACATGTTCAGTCCCGCTTTAACGCCGAAAATGCAAGAGCCCACATGTTCCAGCTGTTGAGGGATCAGCTGCGCCAACCTCTCTTTCAAGGCCGAGTTTTTGGTTGCCGTCGTTGAGAAACAAGAGCTACGAGCCCAACCAGCTCGGAATTTGGACTACAAGATGCTAAGAGGTATGAAGCTGACATAGACTTTGTGCACGTACAGCATTCATCAGTGAGCGCGAAGAAAGTGACGAAGCCATTGGAGTAGATGGTGGATGAGAAGAAACCGGTGAACTATTTTTTTCAAGACTTCCTAAAATCTCCGACGGGCCGGCCAGCCGGTAAACTCTTTTCTACAACATCGATAATGACGAAAAGAAAACGATCAGCTGCAGCTACCGAGCAGCCTGCTCAAGAAAACCTACTTCCTCAGGTATATATATTTTTTGCCTTATTGTGTCCTTTTCGACATTCCTCTTCAGAAACGTTTCTACAGACAGCGAGCACATGCAAATCCGTTTTCAGACCACACACTTGACTATCCGAAATCTCCTCAGCACATTGATTGGCATGCACACTACCCAGAAGCTGCGGCAGGTCGAAAGCCAGAGTTCGCAGATATTGGGTGTGGCTTTGGTGGATTGTTAATTACCCTGGCCCCATTATTTCCTGACAGCCTTATACTCGGTAAGTACACTTCTGAATACACGCTGGTCTCCATTGAAACTACTCAAGGGATGGAAATACGCGTCCAAGTCTCGCAATATGTTCAAGATCGTATCACAGCTCTACGAACTGCCAACATAGGTGATCCCAAAGCGCATTATCAAAATGTATCCATTGTACGCGCCAATGCCATGAAATTTCTGCCCAACTACTTTGAAAAGGCATCCCTTTCTGCGCTCTTTTTCCTCTTCCCAGACCCACACTTTAAAGCACGTAAACACAAAGCACGCATCATTTCTCCAACCCTGCTCGCCGAGTATGCGTTCGTCCTTCGCCCAGGCGGCATTGTGTACACCATTACAGATGTGAAAGATCTACACGACTGGATGAGGACACATCTTGAAAACTTCCCTCTATTCGAACCAGTGTCAGAAGATGAATTACGAGCGGAAGGCAAGGGCGATATAGTGGATGCAGTGTACACGAGTACTGAAGAGGGGAAAAAGGTTGAGAGGAACAAGGGTGAAAAATGGCTAGCGTGTTTCCGAAGAAGAGAAGTGGACCGAATTTAATATTCGTTATCTACTGCATCTGCTCCGGCCAAAGGCCGTCCTATCGACTGCATTGCACCCACCAACTGCTCTGTTCTATCCCTGACCGCTTTTTTCATCTCTCCATGTATTACTTTTCCTGCTTCACCAGCCAGCCTGAAGATTTCTTCGAACCGATCTACGTGCAATCGGGTCTCCATATTAACCAAAGTAACTTTTCCTGAACGTGGCATGACTGCGACAGTGACATTTGGAAGATCGTTTTCTTCGAGGAGTGTAAGGTCGAGAAGTAGCGACGTTGAATGCACACCACCAGTTACTGCACATACAAAGTCGTACAGTGGGATCCCTGCATTTGCCAGAGCCAATGTTGTGGCATTTATACATGCTTGAAGTAAACCACCGTCCTGTTGTAAAACTTGAATATAAATGTCGATTTGAGACCGAGGATAAAGCGAAGTTTGTATAACTGGTTCGAACGTTGACTTGAGTGTATGCGAAAGTTCAAGAATTCGTCTGGAGACACGTTAGATAACGCGTTTGAAAGGCAAATGATACGTACTTGTCTCCTTTGCCTCTTCTTCTTCTCTCGCTTGCACTAAATGCAGCAATACTGACTTCAATATTGACATTGGCCCGGTCATGAAAAGTTTGAGACCGCATTTTTGCTTCGCGGGGACCAAATACACAGACACTGACTTGTGTGAGGCCATGTGTAAGACTTGCAGAGCCATCTGCTCCAGACCCTTGTGGCGAAAGGTCAATGGTAAGTGTCCGTAGTTCATATTGGCGACGACCATCGGAGCGATATCCGCCGTCGTTCAAAATTTCAATGCGAGAGCTCTACGGCGAGCTCAAAAGCCGATACAGTAGAATGAAGCAAAAACTGACCATGATGGTGAGAGGGAAAGGAGATGAGTCATCAAGCTTAGTGCTTTGCATTTGATTGAAATGTTTCCCCGATATCAAGCTCTTTATTTAATTCTACCATGATCAACGAAGCTTTAGCATCGGAGTGTGTAAACAGTGTGCAGACCAGTCAACCATCTCTCAACGATATCCTTCCCAAGTCGATTCTTGACACTGATTTATACAAGGTATCTTATATCTTCGATTTCATTTCATCAATCGTTTATCATCTGTAATGTTAGTTCACGATGCAGAACGCCGTATTGGCCAACTTTCCAGATGTTCACGCCGTTTATCGATTCACAAATCGCAACAAGGACTCGACGTTTTTTTCGCGAGATTGTTTTGACCGCTTTCAAATGGCGATATCTCGTCAGTGATAGATGTTGGACTCTTCACAAATATTTCTTATCTTTCACAGAATTCGATCAAATCAAACTCACGCCCACAGAGCGCGACTGGCTTTCCAAGACCTGTCCCTATTTTCCATCCGAATACATCGATTATCTAGAAAACTACCGCTTCAAACCTGAGCAGGTTCAAGCTGATTTCGTTCCTGTAGACGGCATAAATGGACACATAGAAATCACTGCTGCCGGTCCTTGGGCTGAAACGATTCTTTGGGAGGTCCCCCTCATGGCTTGCCTGAGTGAAATATACTTTACTACCACAGATACGGATTGGAACTATGATAAGCAAGAAGGTATGATAGTTTACTCAAAACCCTATTTATAGACCAATTTTGCTTCAAGAGCTTGCATACCAGAAAGGCAAGGCTCTTCTTGACGCTGGCTGTGTCTTTAGCGAGTTTGGAACACGTCGCAGGCGATCCTTTCACACTCAAGATTTAGTGGTGAAACAACTGGTGAAGGCGTCTCAGGATGTCTCAACTGGCAAAGTGACGGGTACCAGCAATGTAACTTTATATCCACTTGCATGTTGAAGCCCCTAATTGTTTACACTTAGGTTTATCTCGCCCAGAAATATGGTATTCTTCCCATTGGCACGGTTGCACAGTACGTATGTATCTCTGATTATCATACCTCCTGTCTGATTATTCTTTCAGTGAGTGGTTTATGGGTGTAAGCCCTTTCCTTTCTCCGTGTTGTCCGTCCATAATCGAGGCCGCAGATCGGAGCTCTCAGAGGTTACGAGTCTGTCAACGAACTTGCCCTCGAAATGTGGGAAACCAATTATCCCAACGCCACTCTCCTGGCTCTAACAGATACATTCTCTACCGAAGCATTTTTTCTCGTATGTCTCCATCCTGGTGTTTTTCTTTCTCTGCAATTTTTTCCAGAGCTTCTCCAAGAACCCTGCTCGCGCAAAGAAGTGGCACGGTCTCCGTCAGGACTCTGGTGACCCCCTTGTCTTCGCACCGAGGGCAAAAGAAATCTACGAGAAAATGGGTATCGATCATAGAGAGAAGATGATAATCTATTCAGATGCTTTGAACCTCGACAAGGCTCTCAAGCTCAAGAAACAGGCTGATGAGATTGGCTTTAAAGGTGCGACTACACCGTTGCATATGAATTGTCTAACAAATTTTGTCCCTTCAGCCTCCTTTGGCATTGGCACGTTCTTGTCAAACGATTTCGCCAAGGTTTCCGACCCACACAGCAAGAGCCCAGCATTGAACATGGTAATCAAACTCGCAGAAGTTAATGGTAAGGTCTGCGTCAAAATCAGCGATGACTTGACAAAGGTAAGTCGAAGGAGAACAGCTTCAGAGTCCTGATTTAACAAATACACTTCCAGAATACCGGAGATAAAAGGGTGGTAGATCAAGTGAAGCATTTATTTGGACTGCCTCTTTAGTACCTATTACCCTATGAACATATAGTAGAGTACAGTTAATTTTATCACTATCGCTATTCCTTAAAGACCGGGCCCCGGGGCTTATGGGTCGCGAACGTTGTTGTTGAACTGCCACTTTCGGTCTTGGTCAAGGGTGTGGGAAAAACGACATAACCCGAATTACAACAGTACCACATACCATCCAAGCAACCACTCATCCAGAAGCGACGAGCGTGTGCAACCAAGTTCGCTTTACGGACTACGCATCCTTCTTTACTTCTTTACACACTTTCACTTCGACAGGCAAGGAAATCGCTAGCAACAATGAAATTCATCGAACTTCCCTCATTAACCGCGTTGGCCTCCTCACTCTCACATCAGGGCCCCGAATGCAACGTTTCTGTGCGACTGGAGGCGTACTCATGCAAGAATATTAAACGCGACAAACGCCTCTTCAGAGACTTGGAAAAGGTGTATTGGGACGACATGGGGTTGCTTGAAGGAATGAAGTACGACCCTTCTGAAGAAGGTTCTAAATCTTTGCCTTCAGAGGCAGCTTCGTCACCATCTCATTCCTTCCTTGCCCAAGCTCACTCCTCTCTTCCCACTCCTTTTGGACCGCTGGGCTCGCCGCAGTCCAGAAAAACACTCTACTTGCTAATAGCCACGCTCAATGTGGCTTTTCCGGACTATATCTTCGATTCAGTAAAGCCGTCATCCTTCGTTCATCTTGAATCCGGTGCTCAAATACTCAATGCATTGAGTACCACCTTGCTCGCCAGTAGATCTTCAATGGGGTCCCCTAATTCGGGCATGGCTTACGGTGCTTATCCTGCTGCGCAAGGATTAGGCTTTGGCGTCGCTCATGGCAGTCCAGACAGCCCTTATGATTTCGTCAAAGAGAGTCCATCGAGTGTCCTTTCTGGCACCCATCCTGAAGTGTATGCGCTCCTTGACGACGTCATTGGACCTCTCGACGAATGCGAAGTGTACGAGTATGTCCCAGAACCCGAGGAGGACCCAAATGTGGGAGAAGGCGAAGATGATAATGAGGAAGATTCTGATTTTGAAGAGCAGTTAGAGGAAGACTATCCCCTTGATGATGAACATGTTTTTGCTTTGGACGAAGACATGAGCGAGACTAGATCCACACCGACGCCCAATACTCCTCGCGATGCCGCTTTGGCTACCTCCACCAGTTTCATGTCTCCTTTCCATGAAGGATATCGTCCGCGTCCCTCTACTCGCTCTGGCTTGACTTCTTCGCCCCGCTTCAGTTCCTCCCTTTTATCATCCTCCTATCCACCAACGACCCCGACACTACCATTCAGCGCTGGTAATCCGCTTCTTTGGTCTTCTCATTGGTTCTTCTTGAACCGTAAACAGAAACGCATATTGTATGTATCCGTATGGGCCAGGAAACGATCTTTTGGCTCTCGGAGAACCCCTGTGAATAAGGAGTACTTTGTCTTTGGCAATGAACCCATGTATCGCCTTCATGCCTCCGCTGCTGGACGAAATGGACGGATACACCAGTTTTCAGAATCGGACGAGAGTGATGGAAGCCCTGTCTACATGAAATTCCCTTCAGTCAAAGAACGTTTCTTGGGATGGGAAGGTGCAGCTGGGGCTGGGGCCAGAGCGTTGGGACTTGATGATTAAAGATTTAGGTAGTATGTATCTCCCCACCCCTCTTGCGCCTAGTAGAACTAATATTCGCCCTGATAGCTCAACCGATCCTTTGCTATTCGCATTTTCGCTGTATGCTGATGAAGCTTTGGCTATCTACGAATGCTTCCTCTCTCCAACCCAGCTTCCATCCATCCTCATTTGCTTAATGATAGGCTCTTGATCTTTTTTCTCTGGTTTTTCGCTTCATGCCCAGGACCTCTTTTTCTCTACGCATCGCTATTATTCCAGTTAGGGTTTCAACTATGACCCTCTGATATGTATAATTTTCTTGGTCGGCTTCGAATGTATGTTGTATAATTTATTAGATAGTATATGTATGTTGTACTTGTCTTGTTCGTGGTATATCCTATATCTTTTGTCACTAGTCTATCGTACATTTCCTCCTGATTTATACTTCTCAAGTCTACATATGTTCTGTGATTTGCGTCTGAGTGTAAAGGTTTATAAAGGTAAAAGAGCTAAGTCGAAGGGAGGCTTAATCATTTAACATCAAAGACTAAAAAGCGCCAAACATATCCGGGCCGCGAAACGGCAGCGCCGAAGCACGTAAGCATAAATTTCTTGCTTGCTCCCATACCGCCATGCCAGGGACACATCTTTTACCACCCAATCTGCTCAAGCTTTTTGCACCCAGGCCACCTCTACCTTATGCCCGTCCAATTGATAAGGATATCAACCGTGTCAGGGAAAAACGAGTCACAGGCGTCGCTGCAATACTCGCAGAACTTAAGGAAACAGCAACGGAAAATCTCGTAGCTGGTGCAGGAGAATCTATGGAAGAAGGCGAAGAGCCTGCTTTTACCTATGCCGAGGAGGTCAAAAGGCAAATTCGCCGAGAAGACAGGAAAAAACAAAAAACGGAAGAGTTCAAAATCGCCAAGGAGTCTTGTGCGTCCCTTGTTACCAATCTTCTGGTTGCTTTTACTGACTCGCCAAACACAGATAAGCCAGCAGACGATCCGGAAGCTGCTGGAGATCCATACAAAACTCTTTTTATCTCTCGTCTGGTCGGTATTTTTTTTTCAATTCATCTCTCTATATGACCACTGACGGACTTTTGTAGCACAAAAATGCAACAGAAAGTGACCTGCGGCGTGAATTTGAGAGTTATGGGACGATAGAGAGAGTAAGAATTGTCCGCGACAAGAAGAGCCGTAGTCGAGGGTATGCGTTTGTAGTATACGAACGTGAACGTGATATGAAGGGTTTGTTTATTTTTTCTCGTCTTTTTAATCCTTTCCCATCGGTTTTGTATGATTTTTAGCTGCTTACAAGGATTCGGATGGTCTATCGATTATGGGGAAACGAATTCTGGTGGATGTTGAACGTGGCAGGACTGTGCGTGGATGGAAACCCAGAAGGCTCGGTGGAGGCCTAGGCGGCCGCCCCAAACGACCTGAACCGGCGCCAATGGCTCCCAAACCTGTACCAGGCGGAGGGGGAGGAGGTTCGTTTCGGGGAAACTTTGGGGGAGATAGAGGGAGGGGAGGCTTTGACCGCGGAAGAGGCTTCGGCGGACGGGGCGGTGGTGGTGATAGGAATGGATTCGGGCAGGACTTTGGGAGGGGCGGGAACTTTCGAGGATTTGGTGGTCGGGGAGGCGGACCACCATTTCGTGGCCGAGAATTTGGTGGCGGCGGCGGCGGCGGTGGATTCAGGTAAAATTTTCAAATTTTTCCCGACTCAATTTTTTAAAACTTATGTAGGGGCGGTCGCGGAGGAGGCATCGGTTTCAATGGCAACGGCGGATTCGAGCCGTCAACGCCTTCCAATGGGTACGGTCCTCCTGGGGGGCCCGGTGGCTTTAACGGGCCACCAAATAATGGAGGATTCGGTGGCCCACCTGGGGGAGGAGGGTTCGGAGGTGGGTATCGTGGTGATCTCAAGAGAAGTGAAGGTCCTGGGGGTTATGATGACCGTGACTCGAAGCGTCCCCGATATTGACCAATCCAGGGATATGGAAAACCGAAACCGTTTTGATTTCAGAATTCTTTATTTCGGTGCTTACGGGTGCTACTGCAGTTGTATGTTTAGGTTGAGTATCATCTTTGGTGGGCTCACTCTTCTTTCCCTTTCTGTTTAAGCCTTTCCGATGTAAGTATGTTCATTTTCGTTGGTGGAATGGACATCATGTATTACGGGACAGGCAAGTATACTACGGTAACCAAATTTCATGTTCCTCTTTATTGCATACTGTTATCGTTGATTTTGTTGGGGAATATCATTATATTTGTCTTTTAAAAGTTGAATAAAGAAAAGTGAACGCCTTCTGACTGAAGTACTGTAGGCAACAAGTAGAAAAAAAATGTCCCAGTCAAAGATTGACCAACCAAAACCTAGGTATCCCTAGTACCAAACCATGAAAGAAGATATTTCAGTTGGTCTGTGAATGTTACAGTAGAGGGAAGAGCGCACTTTGATCGGCGCTAAGCGCCTAGTATCATTTAAGCGCTCACAATTTTTTCGTCCGTTCAACGTTGGGCAGCTATTATGAGCTCAACGGACAGCAAAACTCCTGCCTCTCCTCCCAACCCTTCCTTGCCACCGAAAGTCAAGCCAAAATCTGGATTTGTTGCTGCGCTTGAATACACCGGGATTCCTCCGTCACTACTGAAAAGACCAAGATTACCGTCCAGAAATTGGTTAATTTTTCTGTGAGTTTTCATGTTCATAATTGCGCATCTACTCAATAGTTACTAGCTCGGTTACCTCATCGATAATCGGCGCGTACGTGTATGACCGTCGCCAGTGCCGAAAGCTTCGTGAAGATTATATTGAGAGAGTAAAGACACTGGGTGAAGAGTATGCCTGGAATAATTCCACAACTCAGGACGCGCACTTGGCATGGCCACGCAAATTGACGGTCTACGGGGCCAGATGGCCTGGAGACGAAGATTATGACCAAACGATGCGGTATTTTCGACGGTTTATCAAGGTGATTTTCTTCATTTCAGTTTAATAATCCTACCTTACTCACTGCGTTCCAGCCTATATTTGTCGCAGCAGCCATAGATTATGACATGGTATCCGGCAAGAAGCATGGTGATATCGCGAGTCGCGTCGCAGACGAAATTAAAGCGAAACGGTTCACGGCAGGAAAGGATTCACTTGATCACCCACAAGCCAATATGCCTGCTCAATATCATGCTCCATCAACTTCCGAGCGAGAAGCTCTGGAACTGGCAGGTGGAACAGTCATTATTGGCCGAGCAACCTTGAAGGAATACTTGGCTGGTGTGGTAAGAGGATGGACGGAGCCTTATGAGCTCAAGGGAAGGATAAATTGGGGTGACGAAGCCCGGGAGGAAACTGTTAGAAACAGGTTGGATGACAGTATCTTTGACGAGACAGAAGCTTCTCCGTCGTCCCTAATACCGGCACCAGCACCATTGCTTCCTCCCTCCACTGTCTCAATACCAGCGCTGCCACCCGTCCTTCTCGTTCCTTTTACCGACTACCTTGGCTTCACCCAAATTCCGTACATGATCTTTGACTTTTTCTATCGGAGACGCCATGTGAGGGACGGTGGCGAGGCAGCCATAAGGGCTGTTTGGGGCGCTACAAGAGAGTTTACAGGACCCTCAAATTCACTCTCAAAATCTGAGGATAGTGCGTTGACGTTCTTGGCCCCGCCTCCACCCCAAGGTGGTGACCTTGATTTCGCGCTTTCTGCTGAGTCGTACTTCCGCTCTTACTTGTTTTCTCCACTTGACTCGCCGAATCCAAAATCACCTGTGGAAACTGTCAAGAAGGCGCGCGAAAAGTATTACACTGAGCTTCCTGCTAGGCTCTGGGTAGCGAGAGAATTTTCGAGACGAGGATTTGATGAGGATTCACCACCGTCGTATTCTGATTCTGAATCTACAAGTTCATCCCCGGATCCCGAATTCCAAAAAGCTTGTAAAAAAGCCTGGGATGCTGCTAAATCAACGTATTCCTCTGATCCTTCGAAAATACCACCAAGCGAAGTTGAGCTTCGTTTAGAGAGGTTTGAGAAGGAGAAAAAGTGGTTGAGGGATGAAGAGGGTTGGGAGATTGTTAGGCCGGAGAGAGGAGTGACCTGGGATGCGCGTTTGGACGGTGTGTTGCGAGTGTTTGTTGATAGTGATGCCAAGAGCGTTCGGTGAGTGCTGGTACCAGGGGAAAAAGTATATCTACTAGAAGTACTTACTTATTGAAAGACTAATGTTACTTACAGCTATCAGTCTTCGCAGCCATCTTTTTAAGTGTCATTTCGTTCTCTGGTATTTGCTCTACCACCTCCCTATTTTACATAACGGTGAGTCTACAAAACACTCAAAAGGACCAATTCCTTTTTTCTTCCGCTCTACACTCTTTTAAGTGCGGATTCCCGGTATCTTGTGTCTGCGTTGTACGAGTTAACCTGGTGTGGGGATGTGATTAGATGTGCTGTTCAATTGGGTCAAGGACTAGCGCCGGTCCGCGCGCGCCGGTGCTACCTTGACCACCGCCACAAGCGTCAATTTTGAAATCTACTTACCTTATCACCATGGCCAACTCTTCAGACGCTCTGCTTGCTCATGTCGTTGCGACTACTACGCAAAATATCGAGTTCCTCGTTTCCCAGAACTACTTGACCAGAACAGATGCTGCCAGCTTCCTCAGTAAACTAGAAAATGTAGGCTCAGGAGCGCCGACACCTTTTGCCAGAAAAGCACCATTAGTAACTATGTCTCCGCCTTCAGCGATGATGGCAAAGGCTATCTGGCCTTACAATGAAGATGGAGCGGTACGTGGCCTCCAAGTCAAGTTTTTATCCATGCATTTCTTGATATTATTCATCCCAGGATCCAGCTGACCTTTCATTCGGTGCTGGTGATATGATTGAAATAGTTGAAGAGACCAATGCGGACTGGTGGACCGGCCGATTCAACGGGAGACAAGCACTATTTCCTGCCTCGTATGTCGAAAAAGTTGAAACCTCTGCTATGCCTACGCCAATGCCAACATCTGCACCTGCCGCTGGGAGGACATTGCCGCCTTCATTCAATGGTGCCAAGGAGAAACCATATAAACCATTTGGTGCTGCATATCACGGTGTTAATACACCTCCTCCTCCTGGTGCTGGAGCCAACAGTGTAGGTCTACAGGACGACGCAGCCGGGCAGGAAAAAAAGAAGAGCAAGTATGGTAAATATGGAAACACTATGGCACATTCAGCTGCCGGTGGTGTCGGATTCGGAGCTGGTTAGTGCTCATTCGTTTATTGCATGCATGTCTCCTCTAATTTCTTGGATTGTAGGTTCCGCTATCGGTGGTGGTCTTGTTAGAGCCATTTTCTAGGGCCATCTTTCTCATTGTGATTACCACTATCATATACCAACTTGTATTTCGGACTTTGCTGCCATCCATATCTATTCTTGAGCCATTCACTTAGGGGTTGCAGCTCTGTGAGTTCGTAGCTGTGTTTTCTCAAGATTGGTAAGAACATGCACTAGCGCAAATGTCCATACACACAAGGATGCGCCGGAAGCTTCCTTGCCCGACATAAGGAATTGAGCCTAGCCAATGAAGCTCAAGCCTGTAGAGAATGGGTATTGTCCTTACCGCTGTTAGAGCAGCGGTGTTACGAAGGGCACTCGGGAACAGCAAATTCAACCAGTGTTCGCACTTTCGAGCTGTAGACTCTCGCCGAGCGAATCATAAGTGCGCAGTGTTCAGAAGAACAACAAAGCAAGTCCAAAAGCATCTTTTATTGTTTTTGTCAATTTACTACGCATTCGAGTCTAACCAATGGAGGAACCATAACCTTGATAAGATCGACGGGCGAGATTCTGAGGGATACGATGGTACTGTGAGTTTCAGTGAAGTATCGATTGATGTAGATTTCAATATGCAGGCTAGGTATAGGCTGTGGGCCACGGGGTTTTGGTTACCATGGGCGAAGCCTTTGTGCATCGCATGGGCTCCCATGCACATGGATCTCTGCTGATACTGTACAATTATGATCGTTACAGTATATAGTAGTTTCACACAAAGCTGGCTCATGCTCTCTACCTAACTTCACAATCATGGCATAGGTTCTAGTACTTGCCCCCAACATAAGAGTAGCCAAAAAGCCTCACGCTCGACAAAACGTTAACAAAACGGCCCAAGATTGAATTGAGCGAGGCGCAAAGAGACCGACAAGGGCTGATTGTAAAAAGAGATACTGAGAGTCAGATGGTCATGAGGATGCATATGGGAGTTACTGCCAGACCGAAATTTCGTGACAATGGAACAGAATGGCCACGAGCGCTGGCGCCACATTCCACATCATATGACCGTAGGCGCCTGCACTTAACCAGCGATGGTCACTTGGTTATTCCCTCTTGCCCTGCTATTTCTTTCTACCGATGTCTATGGGGTCACAACGACAGCCGAAAAAGAGTGCACAATTCGCGCTGATGGAAAATACTATGATCTCAGCCCATTAAGTGCAGCGTACGCGACGTCTTTTATATCTAAATTCTTTCAACTTGGTATTCCTTCGCAGAAAAGACTACGAAATCACTACCGACAAAGGTTACAAAATTATCATGAACGTGTGCAAATCCATCAACTACGAAACCTGGGGACTCAACGTTGACCTCAACTCCGTTGGAGGTGTGATTCTCAAAGATCATGGTCATTTCTCTATGGGGCAGAGAAACACAACTCTTGTTATGTCCGGAGGCCATCCAAGATATCCAAAACTTGTCATGAAAGGAGGCTCCAACTGTAAAGCAGCCGACGGAACAGTCAGAGATGATACAGCGGCCACGATCACAGAATTCATATGCGATACGTCCGTATACGGTGCAGGAACCCCGCGTTTGGCCTTTTCATGGCCTGAAGACGATGATGAGCTTGCTTGCCTGTTCTTTATCCAATGGAGAACTCATGTGCGTAGCACCTGCAATTTTGGTGAATTGACACAGATATCAATGGTTGTTGCAGTTTGCTTGTCCGACTGGTGAGCCCGGTAGTCCGTGGGGTTTTTTCGCATTTTTCGCGATATTGTATGTATTTGAAGTGGCATATTTTATATTTCTAACCGTGTTTGTGTAGGGTAACGAGTCTTGTCATGGTATACCTCGTCCTTGGAACGCTATACAACCGTTATGTCCTTCAACTCCGCGGGTTCGACCAAATCCCGCAATTTTCTATCGAGGCCATGAAATATCACGGCCGGGAAGGCGTCGACTGGTTCCGCGATATGATGAGCCAATTCTATGAAGGAGGCCAGCGTCATGGCTGGGGAGGAAGCGTTCCGCGAAGCTGGGGTGCAAATAATGCGAACAGCTTTGGTGTCGGAAGTCAACTTCCTGGCGGAGGCGGTTTCAGACGACCAATGCCTCGTAATAACGCTCCAACAAATCCATTCAGTCATCAAGCTCAAGTTGATGTTGGCAACGGAGAGTCGCCTTCCAATCTTCCTGTCGAAGGTGCAGATGCAGGTGTAAGGCCTTCGAGTGAAGCCCCTGATATCAATCCCACGAGCCACCACAACCAACCCACCGTCCCTCCGCCTGTGCAACGACCAACACCTCTACCAGTAAAGAAATTCGAGTCTGCTCCATCTTCTAGAGAGGAGCGAACGTTCATGCTGGGCGACGACGACGAAGAGGATGATGTAATCGCTACTCCTATGACAGCAGCAGTCCAACGTATGTTACCCCTCTGCTATCCAATATCGTTACTGATCTCCTTCAGCTTCTCGTCCTTCTGAAATCGCTGATGATGATTCACCTACCGAAGAAACCTCAGTCGCTCAAGTTCGTGGACGAGATCTGGGTCAGGAAGGTGCTATTCGATTATGATTATATATCTCTGTTGTACAAATCGGATGACTTTGTCGGAAGGACGGTTACTCTGCTGCGATTTGACTGCGATTATCTATGCTGGCCCCTGGGCGATGAATGAATTATACACGTGATGGCTATGCACGTCACTGACAGCCTCATATACGACTTGTTAGTGAACTTTAACCTTCCGCTGCGGCTTTGTTCCACAAACACCTCGCAAATACCTCCTATTTTTTTTTCCTTTCACACATCTTACGGCCCATCGCTTTTTTGACGAAGCTCATACGACCTAGCAACGACTATCGACAGACTATTCACGGGCTCCTTGGAATAACTTGGTTTCAGGTTATTCTCTTACATATTACGCTTCTATAACCGTCCCAGTTTTCTGTAATTGCCTCGCAAATTCGACATCAGCACTATGGACTTCATCGACACAGTCAAGGATGGAATCAGAAAGATGGTTCCAGGCCCCAAAAATGAGCCGGCAGGTTTTGGAGGAACTGGGGGAATTGGTTCTGGAGCAAGAGGATTTGAAGACGATGTAAGTTTTATTTCGGCTCCTAGTCAGTCTTATTGCTGTGGAATTTCTCTTCTATTACATTCTCCACTTCTATTATGTAATCATGTTCATCTTGCTTTGGTTCCGCCTTTGCTTGGAGTGAAGGGAGTTGTGTAGCGTGTCGCGTGGATGGCTGATACTGCACTCATTTTTCTCCTATTCTTGCCTATTGGCTGGGTCCTGTGGCTATGGGTCCGTGTAGGGCTTTTCTTCAACAAACATGCTTAACATTTCCACAGATGATAATTTCAAAACCAGCAATCCTGTTCCACGTCTCTCAAATTTTCTTCAACTTCCTCTCCATGGCTTGTTTCGCTAGTGTCGCCGCTTTTCAAGCAAAATGGGGCGTCGGACCATGTGCGTACGCCCTTTGTACTGTTTCAACAATAATTGACGCGTCTGTCACGCAGCTGGTCTCTCAGGATTCACGCTTTTTATCACTATATTGGGCATGTTGTTCTCCACATTCATGCTTGTCATACCTGTTCTGTACGAAAAGTACGATAAGTTTGTGAGGCTCGCACGAGCTTTGAAGGAAGTCCGAGTGAGCTTCATTCTAACCGGCGCCGGGACCGTTGTGAGCCTTCTCATTGCGTAAGTCCTGTTGTACGAACTTGTTTTTACAAAACGCTTAATAACTTTTACACAGCTTTATTGTCACTATATCCGCATGGACAGAACCAGGGTGCAAAGATGCATCTAAAGATCCTCATGCTGACATCGATCCTGGCTTCACGTCTGGTTTACCTGGCTGGTGTAGTACAAAAAAGGCCGCCGCAATCTTCTTATGGCTTGTGTTCGGTAGGTATTCTATGACATTAATTATTGATTTGGTACTGATTATCCCATTTCAGTATTTTGGGCGGCTTCGACGACACTGCTGATAATAAACTGGCGTCAGGGCAAACTCCTTGGTCCTCGCGACCCTCCCTTCCAACACCCTGCTGACGAAGAATACCAAGTCGGTGAAACACATGATGAGGATGAGGATGAGGATTACACTCATATCCCTCCTGTGAACAACGCTCCCACCGACTCTTCTGCTCCTGGCCCAAATCCTTTCACTGACTCAAACCGGTATTCTGGAGCTTCTTCTGAAACACCTGCCTATTCTTCCTACACCGCCCCAACATCAACGTACACACCTCCCGCCGCAAGAGCGAGTATGGATGCATACGGAGCCTTTTCTGATCCTCCGCCTTCTGGCTTTGGCGCTGCCTCCCCGGCGCGTGCTTCTGCTACCCCTCCTTCTCTTCCTGAACCAGATCTCGGACCTCAGATGAGCAGGACCATGCAGTACGCTGATCCGTACGCGGCTGTGCGCGCTTCATTAGCAGGTGGCGCACAACACCAACAGGCGGCTGCAGGAAATGCGCCTGGTTACGGTGCATCTCCGGCTTACGACGGTTATACTGGGTATCGTTGAAAAGCTGAGTTTGGGTAATGTTAATGGACGTGTAGAGTTTTTTTTATTATGTGACATGTCACAGACCTTTACCTATTGTAGGAACCACTACTTATTCTTTCTGCCTCATACGTTCCATATTTCATGCGTAATCTGTGTGTATTCTAACGACTTATTATGTGAAATACAAAATAAAATGAAACAAAATGACCGTCACTGTGCAAGATATCTAGGCTTGCATAACATATACGTCGTCGATGAAATCGTAAGAAGGTGCAGCCCCCCCTGTGAATTTCAAGACCCCCTCATTTCCCTGTGCTATAACCAGAAATTTATAATATGTCCATTCACTGTACCCAGGATGGATGGTTCCGACGAGTTGACCGTTCCAGAACACCTCTACAAAGGCATTTACCTCCCCATCCTCGCCGCTGTAGACGCTACTATGGAAGAACTCGACCGTGTAAGTGACGCCTAACGACGTAGCAAAGGCAGAGGTATATGTCAGCGTTCCCGGAAGGTCGTCGGAGCCGTACGCTGATCCAAGCAGTGCAACCGAAAGGCCGCTGTGAGCGTATTGACCAAAGTGGAATATTGTCGCGTCGTAATATCCACCGTCAGGACTAGACCCATTCCATGTGCTGGTGGCAGTTGTGAGGCAGAAATCAGAAGGCAAATCATCGCAGGTATAGCCCTCGAAACCACCGTCAATGACCAAGGTTTTGCGTGAGTACCCCCGAGACCAAGTAACAGCCAAGTCACCTTGACCAAAGTTCGTCGCTGTCGACGCAGGAGCCGGAATGTAATACATCGAACAAGTATACGTAGTTGGGACGCCGTCTACTACCGCGCGCCAGATGTTGAAATACTTGCACGAGCCGCCAACTGGGTCGGGATCCCGGTTGTTGCATGTCGCAGCGCACGCATTTACATCGTACTGGTCAAGGAAAACGAAACCCATGTACTAAACAGACGGGCTTTCAGATATCCCACGGCAAAAAAAAATAAAGTCAACACACCCCGGGAGCTTCGTTAGCCCCATCCAAGTCGCCAACCGGATCGTAACCATCTGGAGGAGAAGGGTCGCACAAGGCTTTGCTTGACCATCCGCTGCTCTGTTGGATATAAGTCAGAGGACCGTTGGGGTTTCCCGAAAGAGATTGCCCCCCAAAATTTGTTTTCTCTGTGAAGAACGCATTGAGTGATTGAGCTCCAGGACTGTGGCAAGAAACTTACCTTGAGCCGAGTGTACGTCACCGTAAGCTACACATTTGAGATTTGAATGCTGCGAGAAGATGTGGTCCAGTAGCTCATTGTTGAACTCGTAATACACTGAGATCAAATACTATTGTCAGAAGAGTCCAAACGAGACCCTCCGAATGAACTTACGGTTGACGAACACTGAGAAGGATCTGTTGTGAACGCATGTTCTGCTCCAGCGTATCTGTGAACCACTCACCACATTCAGGAATACTGTCACAGTAGTCAAGACACTGGTCGATGCTATATGTCGAATTGTCGACGAGGGAGTAGGTGAGATAAAAAGTACCCTCAATCGAAGCGTCCCGATCCTCCGATTCAGTTCCTGTACCCCAGAAAACCATTTCGTAGTTTGAGTTGTTCCTCCGTGATAGTTTGCTTTTGGCATCAGCAGACAAACTTCGGCGCGAAAGAGGAACAGTTGCATTTACCACTTCACCGTCGATAGCGGTAATGGTGGTGTTGAGAACAGGCAAATCAGGGGCGGCATCTGTAGTCGCACCAGATTTCTGGTTAACTTGTTTTGCAGTGGACACAATAACGTTGGAGTTAGTGGTTGTTCCATTGAAATCGTAAGGGTCAGCACCGCTCGCAGGAATGCCCTGGAAAGCCGGGAAGACCAGGCCACATTCTGAAGTACCATAAGCGTGGTTGAAAAGAATAGATCATAAGGGAGCTTACCTGCCACAGAAATCGCAAGGGTCGAAAACACTAGGAAACGAGCGAATGAAAGCATCGGAACCTGCGGGGTAGTTGAACTGCACAAACGAGAAGATGCAATTAGGAATTTATACTCTACAAGAAACGCGGACTTATCGCAGATTTGCGACCTCATGGCTAAAACAAATAAATATTGGAGGAACGTCCGTACTAAGTAAATGCCGGACAAAGCCTTTTCGAAGAAGTGGAAGCAGTCCTGTATTTTCCTTGACTGGGAATGCGGAGCTACATGTAATAAAGCGCGTAGATGTTTCGATTCGTTGACGTATATTACACGATGATACCGTCGTCAGTAGATTTGGCTAGTAGGCGTCTGTCTCTTGAACTCTTGAGCAAGCCAGGACGGGAGCGTCGGTCGTTGGTATTTCCATGAACACTATCAGCTATCGCATCCAACGGCGTCTCTAATGAGATCAGTTGGGATACGAGTTGTGCTAATCCGTTTCGCAAAGGTTTAGCCTTCTCCTTGGGAGGCCGCCAGGGTGCAAGATCTTGAACAGGCACGTTTAAGAATAACTATCAAGTACTGAAGAACCCTGTAAACCGCCTGAGACGAGGCAAAGAAGACCAGAACGAGGAAACATAATTCTTAGAACTTCGAAAAAATCTGAATCCTGGTCGGAAAGAAGACTACCGTGAGAGGTGCATGAGCTACTGACTGCTTCGAAACAAAAGTTTAGTATTTTCTTCCTCCCGTAAAGTAAACTTGAACGCTAGTCAACATCTTAACTGATACACGCTATTGGAAAAGGGTCAAAGAAGCCGCACCTTGGTCCTCATGGTTGTTCTTCGTGAGATACAAATGCACGATAGCCTGCGTGCAGTCGAGATTTTTTTGCGTGGTGCTTTGTCAGAGGACTCTGCCGCCACTTGTTTGGCGAGGATAAACGTTTTCTTTTTCGGTTGATCACTATGGCGTCCGAATCACTCACGCAAAAGTCAGTCAAACTTCAAACAATAATTTCCGAGGAACGGAAGCTTAGACGAACCTCGACTTGATTGAGCAAACTTGTTTGGAGTACCTAAAAAGCGAGTAACTGCGTAAGTGACCAGGACGGAGGTCAACGCTACGAAAGAACTTGCAATAAAGTTTAGGCTACTACTGCTAACACAACAGAGCCGAGTAATGCCAGCAACAATAAAACTGTATGGGGCTGGATGAGCTCGGAGCAATGGTGGCCTGCCAAATGGCAGCGAGACGGACCATGGCGGATAAAGGAACCAGAAGCGGATAGTCCAAAATCAACTCATAAACGGGTACGAAGGTGCTGGAATGAACCTACGCCGAAACGACCGATTACTAGCCACAATTAATTACCGAGAAAATGCGAAACGTTCGTTACAGTAAACGATGTAACCAAAGGGCTTCCTACAATGAACGGCTGGATGTGAGGGCATTCAGGAAAGAGGGCCAAAGATCTTTACAGGTAACCGTTGAGCATCTGGGATGAACAGTGACCCAATTAATCCCTTTGCAGCCCAAGCATTCACAAGAAGGTTCAACCACCCGAGGAGCCAAGTACACATCCATATCCATCCAATCCATCCGTCAACTCTATGCCCAGTAACTTTCCTCCAAAAGCCTTCCAAAATCACACCAAATCCCATCATAATGAAGAAACCAATCATGCAAACTGCATCGGACCCTTTTCCCATTCCCCACAAGCCCACATCATGCAGCAGTCCCGATATAAAGAATGTCCCGAGTACACCGCCAATCCGTCCAAACATGTAAGTCATGGGGACTCCGCCAACACCAACGAAGAAATCACGGAACAATTGGTGCCAGCGTTTCGACCAGAATTGCGAGAGTGAAGTAGCTCGCCAAGGCGAGTTGAATATTGGCGGCCATTGGGTAGGGTGTTGGCGCAACACAACGATGCCAAATACGGTTGCAACGTCGTAAGTGATCCGTATAGCACAGTATATTACCAGACCAGAGAGAAAGGATATAAATGTTGAGCGAGAGTACCGCAGTAGGGGTGAGAGGGTATCGTCGAAAATCGAGCCCCCATTGATTGTACCGAACGTCGTAGGACCAAAGCTTTGTACGGCATAATGCAGCGCGTCGAAGACTGGTATATGTAAGCAAAGTGAAGCGAGGGTCCAAAGGACAAAGGTTGTTTTTGAGGACGTAGGGCGAGTTTCTGGTGCTAGATGCACTTGAGACCAGTTCCAACCAATTCCACGAAGCCCGAGAGCCAGGTCTGATGCATTCAGGAGAAGATTTGTTCCACCTTTACGCTTGAATGGCTTTATGGACAGACTCCACAGCGTACTTTTCAAGGCTATGGCGGTCATTGCCAGCTACAGGTTGTGATATGTGAAACTGCACGGCAGGATGTGAAAGATCAATTACCACTAGTCCTTGATTCAGGTGAACTAATCTTTCATTGGAAAAGCTCAAATCTACGGTCGTGGCTGAGCGGTAGGCAAGTGACAGAATAAGAGGCAAGAGCGCAATTCGCACAGAATTTGTGCCCGGGAGACAGGCAAGGACGGCATGGGTAAAATAAGCCAAGAATGGAGGTAGAAAAACTTGAAAAAAGGAAGAAACCGACAGTTCTGTTCTCATGAGATCAATGTTGAAAATAGGCCAGCGCTTACATCTCAATTTAGAAAATTAACCACGCTCATACGGGATATAAAAGGCTTCTGGACAACAGTCGGCGTACAGTATGATACTTATGAAAATGCGCAAAACCAATGACCCATTGCCACACGCTACTAGGCGTAGCCAAGGGAATTGCAGCACCGAACGTGGAGAATGATTTGCGAGACTTATACATACTTACATACTCGCCTTTATACTGTGGTCCTTCCCCGAGGACTGGTTCTGACATTGTGCGGTGTTGAAGCAAGGACCGAGAAGAGAGAGAGATAGAGAAGATGCAATACACGGACAAGGAATGACCATACGATTTTCTCCACTAAAGGAGAGTATTTTGTGCTATTCTCATTGAGGAGGTTGGAAACTATCGGAGCACATTAGACACAAGATGAGTAGGTCGAAACAAAACACGTACCCAGGAGGCGGGCCAGCGAAAGGTGGCATACCACCAGGGAAACCAGGCGGTCGGAAACCAGGCGGGCCGGGCATGCTTTGAGGGAAGGGCATTGGAGGACGAGCCATAGGGGCACCCACTGTGGAGGAAAGACTGAACAACGAGGTCTAAAAAGAAAGATGATAGATAACGCACTGGGAGGCATCATTCCCATGCCACGACCTGCAGGCATTCCACGGCCAGGTCCTGCTGGAAGCTACAAACAAGAGATTATCAGTAATCAAATCCAGAATCCCAAGCCAGCAACGCACGTTGTTCTTTTTGTCATCGTCTACAACTGGAGGCGGGCCTTCAACTGACAAACTGACGACTGTTTCTCCTCGCAAAATGACCAGCCCCAAGGTTCTCTTCAGCTCCTGCTCTGCCGGCGCAGACTCATCTCCAGCCTTTTTCTTTGGCCGTACACGACGAAACTCTTCACATTCCGCAAGAACAAGGTTCATGTGTTTGTCAAAAGCAAGCATTTGGCCAGTCAGCGCGCGACCGTCGTTGATGGTGACTTTAAGTCTCCAATTTATGAGACTGAGCATTTTACCACCTTTCGATTTTGGGGGAGGCTACAGATAGATAAATCAGCCTTACTTTCCATTTATGAAAGAATTTTGAGAACTGACCATGATGGATGTTTTGGACAAGCAGTGTTTGAGCTTGTTTGCTTCGTTTGATCATGTCGGAAGAAAAAGGTGAATTTCCTAGCCCATGAAAATTAAAGCTTTCGACTAAACTTTCTTAGTGCTCATCGGTGTAATTGGTGGCAGTGGACTGTACCATCTAGATAATCTGACATTTGTGTAAGGTTAATTGTTATAAAAAGATTATTTACTGACATCTTGATAGCAAGGCAGTCAATCCAGAAACAGTGTGTAAAATTTCGCGTAAACTAGAGGCACTCATGGACCCTCTATCTAGCCGTGGGGCTTTCCTAGCACTCCCATAACCATATGTGCTCTTCCATCGGGCAAAAAAGTCGCTTTCCTTGCTCGGCACGGTGCTGGCCACACTATTCATCCATCTGCCGTTCCCGCACGGGCTAATATTGCTGCTCTTAAATCCTTGGGTGTTAGAGCCATACTCGCATTTTCCGCTGTAGGTTCTCTCCGAGAAGAGATATCTCCAGGATCGTTTGCTCTTCCGAATCAGATTATCGATCGCACCAAAGGTGTTCGCCCTGCCTCGTTCTTTGAAGGTACATCGATTGTCGCACACGCCTCATTCGGCGATCCGTTTAGCAACAAATTTGTTAAATGGCTGGAAAGTCGGGTAAGGAAAGCGCTCGACGACGAGGGAAGAGGCGTCAAGCTCTTCACCGATAAATGCGTTATCTGTATGGAAGGGCCACAATTCTCCACTCGCGCGGAGAGCTTGATGTACAGACAGTGGGGCGCAGATCTTATCAACATGAGCGTTCTTCCAGAAGCAAAGCTTGCCAGAGAGGCTGAGCTTAGGTGAGCCTCTGCGTTTCCGTCCAGAATCATAATCTGTTTATTTATATATATAGCTATGCTCTTGTCGCCACTGCTACAGACTACGATGCCTGGCGTCCAGACGAAGCCTCCGTTACTTCCGCTGAAGTATTTAAAACTCTGACCCAGAATGCAGATACGTCCCGCCATGTCGCCGCCACAATCCTCGACGAGATTCACGAAGTGTTTGCAGGTAACGAAGTTGACATGCTCGAAGAAGTCGGGAGGATGAAGCTTTCCATCATGCCAAGGTCTGCGCAGCAAAATCCTGACGATAGAACGAAACTCGCATACTTGCTTCCGGAGTATTTCTCTGACTGATAGATAGTGAAATATAGTATTTTTATAGAGGGTACCTTGTACATAGATATTTATCAAGTTGCAATCAAGTCGAGCTTGAGTTGTCACGCTAGTATTTGAACTCAAGTGCATAGCTCAGTCAGTGTCACATCTTCATCTTCGACCACCATGTCCTCGTCGTCATCGCCATCACCTGCTATGGTTCTCTTCGCCCGCGGCGTCATCGCCAGACTAGCCATCTGGGAAACCCTCACCGTCGCCGTACAAGAATCATGGGGTGGTCCAGGTGCAAAAGAAAAACGAACTTGGATGGCAGGCGTCCTTGTTGACATGTTCGAGGAAAAACAATCCAAAACCACATCTTCATCCACACCTTCCACCGACAATTCTCATGTGGATCCAGAGGACATCGAAGATACCGTTCTACAGATCATGGCCGATGAATTCGAAGTTCGTGTAGAGGATGGAAGTGCAGAGATCCTTGGAAGAGATATCACTCGTTTGTGGCACGCGATTATGGGTCAAGCAGCTGGTGCTGCGTCTATGACAACTTTTCCCGGTGAAAAAATGGTTCAGGAGTGGGAAGAACGCGCCGAGCACACAAAAGGACGTAAAGTCCAAGTACAGGTACAGGAAACAGCCGAAGAAGAAGGCGAATGGGAAGACGATGATGATGAGGATGAAGAAGAGGATGATAATGAGCCGATGGAGGATGAAGCACCCCAGCTTATTGATCAGAGTAAAAATCGGGAACCGGTAGTTGACGAGGATGGCTTTACTTTAGTTTCGAAGCGACGGCGATAGGCTCTCTCACAAACGAACATAGAGTTCAATAGATAGATAAGGACGATAAGGATTAGTGAATCTACGATGCAAGTAAAGTACCCGGTCGTATCTTGTGTCATTATTAAACATTTACAGAGATGATCCATTCCGCTTCCTCTCTTCTTCATCGATGGAAAGGGAGTGTGATCGGGCATGTGCTTCTGCTTGAGCAAGCACAGGCTCTGAAAAGTGCTGTCGTAAACGCTGGGCGGCTTGACGCTTGACCTACGACGAATCAGCCCACGTACAATAACACTTAGCGAAGTACTTACCTCTCCACCCATCGTTTGGGTGATACTCAACAATGGACCAGCTAGTCCCAGTTGGATAATAAGATACCTATTGTCACGTATTAACACGAAAATCCAGCGAAGAAAAACCACTTACGCAGCAGCAGCAGCCATCAGCAGAAACATGAAATAAATGGGGTTGAACAGCACCATCATAAACTCGTTCCACCCTAGCACCAGCAGGACCCCATACATCCAGTACGGAATCTGAGCCACACTCGAAACCGTACTCCTCTTCGCCTCGACGTACGCTAAATCCGCATCCTTCCTAAACTTGGCCGCTAAATCTAGCGCCTTCGTCTCTGTCAACACCACGAGCGATGCTTCAAAGTCGAACGGATCATCATTCGCCGAGCCAGAATTATCTGACAACGCGACTGCATCTAGAGGAAGGGTGTATGCTATCGAAGAATCGACAGGTGCGATTTTGGCGTACAGAGGGATCAGCTCAAGAGTTTGCTCCTTGGCTTTCTTAAAGGCGCCGTCAATGTCGTCTTCTGGCTTCCACACTCTCGGTACACCCTGTTCGTCATATCTGAATCGTTCCTCAAAGTGTGATCGAAGGCGTCCTACGAACACAGAATCCGAGGTTTGTTCGTCGATTTTGGCTCTCAGAGCCTGCCATGCACGCAGACGAAGGGCTGCAACTGAGTGGGAGTTTTCATCGTCGGTGCAGTTGAAACCTGCATAGAGAAAGTTAAACAAGTCGAAATGCGATGACAGCCACCACTTACTGGTTGCTTTACTCAAGTACGTTGACTCGGCCTTGTCCAAAGTGTCACGGAAGGCTTTTAGTACCAGGTCCCACATATTCGGTGACCCTTTATTGAGTGCTAGTTCCACAGGCTCTGATATCTGCTTCTTGAAATTCCGCTAAAAAGGAACAAAAGAGGTTCATCGTTGGAAAAGTCTCCAGAATGAATACTCTTACTTCAATTGCATTAACCATCTTCTTCGTTTCATCCTTCCTGCACTGGTCGGCAACACTCTTAACTTCTTCCTTCAACAGCACCAGCTCTTCTTCCCAGTTCCAATCTGCCTTTCCTTCCTCCGAATCATCTACTACACTTTCCTTTGCCGCTTCCACGAACTTGTTCTCGCACTTTGCCTTTGCCTTGTTTACGACGTCCGCAAAGTTATACTCCTCTCCCTTCAATCCTTCCAGAATATCCTTCTTGAATGTTCCGAGGCAGGCTTTGTGCAAGTTCTTTAGCTGGCCGAGAAAGAGTGGCGTTAGCGTTGCATCAAGCGAAGCAATCAAGTCCGCGCGCTTGCGTTTATACACGCCCTGGTGATAACGTGAAGCATCACGGTCGTATCGTTCCAACGCCATTGTGCGCCAGCTACGCATCATGCCACCAAGTCCTTCTACGACCTTGCCGGATTCTATTGGACGCTTCTGAGGTTTGGCCTGCTCGTTGAATTCGGCGAGGGCAACAGCAGATATTTCGTCACACCGAAATTGGGCGAGAAGCTCTTGCTGGGTTGGTAGATCGAGATCCTTGTTGCTTTGGACTTGTTCCTACATCAAAATGTAAAACAAATAACCTGAAAATGGAAGTAAGATGTACCCAAATATTTTCCATGTAGAACGCGACACCATCGGCAGGAATACGTTTGTGGTATACCGGTTTAAAGACGAATTCAGAGTTTGTTTTGTCCACGAAACGACCGCGTAAAATTTGGGTCTCCTTCTCAAACTGGTCCGCGGCAAGGATCTTGTGCGGAAGCGCAGTGAAAGCGAGGTCAAAGTAATCGGATAACTGGCGGTCTTGTAATTCGGAAGGTTTTGATAGCGAGTCCCAGATTTTCTGCAGGTCCAAAGTGAGAGTTGTCTGTAGGTTTGCGAGAGGAGCGGTTCCTATATGGTCACGAATGACGAAGAGCAACATAGTGCGTCCGCTCGTTCTATGTACAAACTTAGCAAAGGCATGATGAATAAGGAAAGGTACATACTTGTCTTGTGCTTTCTTTCCAAACAGTCCAAGGTTCACTTCGAAGACTGTTTTGAGTAGACCCATGTTTGCGCCTTGGTACAAGCCCACTTGATGCTCCCATAAGTTAATAATGAGGACTTCAGATGACGCAAGAGAGAACAAGGCAGATTTGCGCTCGAAATCCTATGATACAAGTTTTGTGAGCATACACGGAGGCAGCTGCGGGCGTAGGCGTACTTGGTCTTCTCCGCGTTCTCTGCCGTCGGTACCTTCCACGTCCATAACCATGATATTCGTGTCCTTGCCTCTGCACATCCAGATACCTAAACTGAGTTTAGCATATTGCAGCAACGCTTTTTCCTAATCCTGACCTTTGGTAGTCTGCTGTCGTTTCGTTTCGTCCATGACATCGAATGTGGTGCCAAACAGTCTATTGAGCAATGTACCTTTTGGGAGACCAATTAATTTCTCGAGTAGTCAGTCGGAGGGTTCAACTAACTCTTTCCAGTAGACTGAGAACCAAAGACAGCAACAATATTGTAGTCGAAGCCCGCATCCCGAAGACCCCAACGCTCAATTTGCGAGGTCAGTTCCTGCCTGTAACAAAGAAAGGTAAGCTTGGCTTGTATGGCTTTAGCTGACATACGTGAATTCCTTCTGGTCATTAATTATTTGAACTCGTTCTGAGGCGTTGGTCATTTTTGAAGACAGTCCGTTTGCCATTGAGCGCACCAGCGCGTCTGTCGAGGCTCCTGTTGATGTAGAAGCCATTCGAGCACGTTAACAATGAGGAAATAGCAGTGACGAATGAAGTGCCTGCTTAGTAATCCAAAATTCCATTAACATTAGTTAATTTTCTCTCTCACCGCATCGTACAGCTAGAATGCGTAAGTTTTCGGCCTTTGTCATTGAAACCCAGTCTTAATACTATAACAGCTCCGAAAAAAGCAAAGAAAATATCTCTCAACGAGTTTCTCGGAGACAGTAAGAGATTTCGTCCTCTTTTAGTTTTTCATCCTGCCTAACAGCTGTATAGCTGCAGGATCATGGGCTGATGAAATGGACCAGTTGCCCTCTGCTCGTGAGTCGGGAGTCGCAACTGCAAATCTTTGACTGGTCTTGATGAATTGTCTCTGAGCAGCTGCGATGAGGAGCGATGATGACCAAGGCCGTCAGAATGACCGCTATGGACGTCGAGGTGACGACTTTTTATCGTCCAGACGTGGGTACATCCTTAGCTACTTCTACTCCCTACTTACTTGGTGCTGTAGCTGATCGAGCTTCTGGGCCTCCTCGTGAAGATGTTCCACTGCCTACTCAACCTCCTTACACCGCTTTTGTTGGAAACCTCGCGTTCGATCTTACAGAGACTGAACTAGAGGACTTTTTCGCAACTTCAAAGGTATAATTTGCGTATAAATGTTTGATTTTGTTGATTTCTCCCACCAGACAAAGTCTATCAAGATCATCAAGGATAGAGACGACAAACCCAAAGGATTTGGGTATGTCGAGTTTGAAGATCTGGAGGGACTAAAAGAAGCCATCGCCAAAACCGGTACAGTGAGCTAACATTCTTTTTCGTTGTTAATCTATGAGCTAAAAGCCTTTTATAGTCCTTTTCAGGAAGGACCATCCGAGTGAGCGTCGCAGAAGCTCGTGAGTATCTTGTGATCCACCTATCAGTACGTCTAACAACTTCTATCCAGCCAAAGAGCGCCCCGGTGGATTTGGTGGCGACGATTCTAAATTCGATAATCCTTGGAGACGAGATGGACCTCTACCGGACGTTTCGTCGTCCCGCGATTCCTCTCACCGTCGGTTCGATGGACCTCGTCCTGAACCACTTCCGAGCGTCTCGGAAGGTGCCAGTGAATGGCGCTCAAGTCGTGTTCGCCCGGCTGCTCCGGAACCCGAAACTCCCACTGGTTCCATGAGAAAAAAGACGATTGGATTTGGTTCTGAGAATTCTGGTGCAGCTGATCGCGATGAAATGTGGGCCAAGGGCTCTAAATTCAAACCTACGGAAGAAAAAGACAGTACACCCGGGAGCCGGTTTGGGAGCAAAGGACGAGGTGATATGGGCCCACCAAGAGAACCAGTTTTGGAAGAGTCGGATTGGAGAAGCTCCTCCCGATCAAAGCCTAATACTTCTCGTGAGTATTATTTCGTTCCTAGTCAGACATACTCATTCGTATCTACCTAGCTACTGGTTCTACGCCCCCTACTCCGCAGATGGGTAGACGTAAGTTGGAATTACTACCCCGGTCAGGCAACGTATCAAATGTTCCCAGCCCCCTTTCCTCTCCCAAAATCGGGGCGACACCCACGTCTGGATCTCGCTCTAGTCCTTTTGGTGCTGCCAAGTATGATGGTTTATGCGTTACACAAACATTCAATTAACTGTTCGTTTCAGACCCGTGGATGTCACTGCTCGAGAGCAAGAAGTAACTCAAAAACTGGAAAAAGACCGTGAGGTTACTCGAGACCGCTTCAGCATGTCCCGAAATAGTTCTCGTACCGGCGTCGAGCGACCAACCATGAGCCGCAGCAATACCAATCCAACCACCCCACCCGCCAGTGCCGGATCTCCACCTTCTTCACCGCCTGCCCCTGCAGCCAAAGTCATTCCTCAGAGCATGGCCGCCAACATTCGGCCGGCTTTCAGTTTTGCAAATGCAGCTGCCAACAAAAAGAAAGCTGAAGCCGAAGCCAAAGCAAACGGAAGCGATCAGAGTCATCAGACTATCGCGGACCAGCTGGGTGAAGTGACTATTTAGCTGCAAAGTAGTACTTGCTTTTCTATTTATGCCTATCTGCGTTTTCTTGTATGACAGTTACAGTGCAGTACATAGATTACTGTACGAATGCTTCACCTAAACTGGACATCTGGATCCAGATATTTCATCCTTCCGCGACCTAAAACAGAGACCATAAAACTCGAGAGGGCAGATAATGGTTGGCGTCTCACCTTTGAACCTAACACCATCTTTTGTTTGAGACTGAGCCTCATACTTTTTCTTGATTCGTTCCAATTCTCGTCTTCTGTCGGCCTCTAGTCGTTCGATCTCTTCCTTCTCCAATCTCACATCGTACTCTTCTTCTGTCTCTCCCCTAGAATTGATAATAACTCTGTCAGCCTTCTTTTCCTTTCCATTCTCGACCTGATCGCCTTTGTGTTTGCGCTTTGACTTTTTGCGACGACGACGCGAGTCCGGGGGAGAAGGTGACCTCGAATGTGATGGTTTTAATTTGACCGAATCTGATTCCGACTCAGATACTGTACGCTTGGCTGTATTCCGTGAGCAATCATCAGGCAGATAGTTGATAGACACACCAACTGCCGGTTTCCTGAGCTCTAGTTCCCCGCAGTTTTGTATTATGACAGGACCATCAACAGGAACCGCTGTGATTTTCTGAACGACCTCATGAAAGCCTCGAACGATTCTTCCAACCACGATATGACTCCCCGTCAGATGTGGACGGAGAGTAATGAAAAACTGTGATTCATTTGCGATGCACAGAAGAGCTTCAGAGTCCTCATCAGGAGTATCATTCCTTTTGGTGAAATCTACAGGAAAGATCAGTGGTGACAAGTGGCGCAGAACACGGTTAATAGTCACCTCCTCGTTGAAAGATGTCCGAGGCGTTTCGTCCTTTTGCACCAATACAAATTACGCGGAAACTAGCCATGGTCAATGTAGAATCGAAGAAGGAAGAAAAGACGTACTTTTCGCTGGCTTGGGGGGCGGTGTCGTTATAGAGCTCAAAAATAACACTGTTGAACGCGTCCAGAGCAAAGTCATACACAAAATACAAGAAATCTTACCGTCCTAGGATTGGATCTCCAGCAACAGCAAAGTCCAGAAAAACTCTGGGACGTACCATGATGAAAGTCGGATGCTAAAATGAATGCCGAGGCCCGAGACCCTCACGACCTTGTGTATATTTATCTACTCTCTGATTGTTTCAATCACCTTCTCTTTTGTATTTCTTTTTCGTTTCATCCAACGGCCCCAAGAGCCTTGGTTTTCTCTCTCTTAAATCTTGAATGATAGGTTACAAAGTTGTAGTCCTGGGAGGTAAACAAATCAGCCTGCTCATTTCTCTTGACTCACACACTTGCACAGCCGGGGGTGTAGGGAAATCTGCGCTTACAGGTACTCGGGTAACCAGTCAAAACCTCTCTATCCTAATCCTTTATTGTATTTCTAGTCCGATTCATCCAGGTAGATATCTCCAAGCTTTCCTTTCCCTTTTCTCACCCTGTTCCAAGGACATCTTTCTAGAGAACTATGACCCCACAATCGAAGGCAAGTCTCCGCAGTAGCGGTAAGAATGTTTCTAATCCTTCCTCCAGAGGCCTATCGGCGCACCATTTCTGTTGACGGCGAACTCACTTCTGTGCGTCAGTCTCCCTGTCTCACTTCCTAGTCACCGTCTTTACACCCTCATTTTAGTTGGAAGTCTTAGACACCGCTGGCGCTGAACAGTTTACTAGTCTAAATGAAGTTTACATCAAAGTACGTAGCGCTGATTCTACAGCTTTTCTAGCGCGTGCTCACGCTTGCTGTAGGCCGGTAAAGGCTTTGTTCTCGTGTTCAGGTAGGGTTACGTTCTTGGATCAGCGCAAAACGACATCTAATTTATGTACTAGTCTCACTCAAGAAGCGAGTTTGAAAGAAGTAGACAATCTCCGCAAGCAGATCTATCGTATAAAGGGAGGAGAACAGGTGAGTCGAACTCTTTAACCCTCATATCTTTCTCAACTCTTTTCAGGGATCAATACCTATCGTAGTTGTGGGGACCAAGCTGGATCTCATGAACGAACGAGAGGTTCATCGCAATACTATCCAAACTCTCGCCATGAGATGGAATCTGCCCTTTTACGAAACTTCCTCCAAGAAGAATTGGCACATATGTGGGTTTTCCGTTGTACCTCAGTGATTTATGATCGTTAATTCTCTATTCAGCGGAAGTATTCGAGGACCTTGTCCGCCGAATGCGCAAGCGCTACCCTCCAGAACAAGCACCCGCACGAAAACGCAGATCATATTGCACAATCATGTAGTTTGCTTTGACTTTTTTTCACGACGTCCACGACAAATTATGCTTTCCATGACCATACTATATTGCACTTGCCTGATTCGTTTAACGTGGAACTTTTATTCAGTGGCATACCACGTACTTACGACACCTTATACCCTAGAGTTGGACTTTATCTGCTTTCTGTTGAAGTGTCATTGGTTGCGTCACTTCGCTTCACATGTAACAATATTCAAGGACTTTATTTATCAGTTTTTAACGTGTTTTATTGCGTCGCGCCTGTACTAGAAAGAATCCGACATTGTTGTGCGAGAGAAAAGCCAGATTAGACGCGCTCGACGACGATGATAGGAGAGGGGTTTAGCTGGTAGGTGCAAAGTCTGATTCTGACCGTTCCTTCGCTAGCCGTGCAACGTATGTCCTGCTGACGATATTGACTGTCGAGAGTCAAGACCACTGCTTGACAAAATGAATAGAAAGTAAACGCACATGTTTCCATGAACCTATCTAGGCATCTTGTCAGACACGTCTGCTCACTTGATGAAAGGGAATCTCCTGGTTTTGTGACGCATGCTTTGAAGCAGCGTTCGTTCATGTTCTGTATTGAGGGTTCATACAAGCACGTGGAAATAATGAGCTCTTCACATACGTTCATTAGCTGTTGGGCATTTGCCTGCGACAAAGGTTATTAGGTATGTACTTCGGAGACGCGAGAGCTGACTTTGCCTGTGCTAATTCAGTTCGAACTTGATCCATAAGTTTCTCTTTGCGAGAGATGTCTAAAAGGCGTTGTCTTCTAGGCCATACGATCAGGTAGGTTTAACATACCCGTAGAGTTCGAAAGCGCATTTTTGAAAAAGTCGGACATTTGGTGAAAGAGAATAAAATATTTAAGCGCTCGGATGTGATAGACGCCTAGACTTTCTCTTGACTTTATATGGGTGCCGGAAGCTCAAAAAGCCCAAACGAAACCCAGAATAGTGTTATCGACTACTATGATCTGTTAGAACGTAAAACTGTCCCTGTTTTTCTCTACTGCCCGATCCCTCATACCATTTCTCAAATAGTAGATGAAACAGCAACAGCGGACGATATCAAGGTGTGTCCTGTTCATGGTTCACTGATTTATCTCAAAATCGATTCCATTATAGCGTTCATTCCGGAGACTTGCTTTGATCCATCATCCAGACAAAAATAAAGACGATGTAGAAGGGGCCACACAGCGCTTCGCAGAGCTGCAGCAAGCCTACGAGGTATCATAATCGAAATTCAAATAGTACTAACACCCATTGTCGCGTTAGGTTCTCAGTGACGAACAAGTAAGTTGTTGTAAAACGGCCTCCTCATCAGGCCTATAATATGTTCAAGTAGGAAAGAGCTTGGTATGACTCTCACAAAGCGTCGTTAGCTCCAGAGCCAGACGACGAGACCGTTTATGAGGACATACGCAAGGGAGCGCCACCTTCTCGTGCTAAAGGCAGAGGTTTATCTGTTCGCCAAATCTCTCGTTTTTTTGACGCTAAGTTATGGAAAGACTTTGGTGACGAAGGCGACGTGCGTCTCAATTACATTCAATTAATCTTCTTTCCGTTCATCTTGTATTACTAGGGATTTTATGCCGTTTATCGTAGTCTTTTTACGAGATTGGAAGAAGAGGAGAAACTTGCTTCAGGTGGTAGAGGGATCAGCTTACCATCATTCGGTTACTCAAGTTGGCCTTGGGCTCCTCGAACGAAAGGAGAGGAGGCTACTGCCGCTCGGACGTTCTATAACGCTTGGACCAATTTCGCAACTGCTAAAGAGTTCGAATGGTCAGATGCTTGGAATATTGCAGAAGCCCCCGACAGACGGGTCCGCAGGTATGCCTACTACAAACCTACATCGCAGGTTCTGATTTTCAACCAGACTTATGGAAAAGGACAACAAAAAAGCGAGGGATGACGCACGACGAGATTTTAATGATACTGTCAGAGTAAGTCAATGACCTTGGTCCATTACTTGACCCTCATATTTCAACCAGTCATTGGCAAAGTTTTTGAGAAAGCGCGATCCTCGATACAAGGCTCACATTGCACGGCAGGCAGAGACCGCACAAATACACGCATCTGGTTCGTCTACTCCCAACACCAAGAAGCGCACTACTGCTCTAGATGTCACTTATGTCGAACAAGACTGGCAAAAAGTCGACAATCGGTCCGGCCATGACGACTTGGAATGGGCAGTTGCGGAGGGTGAAGACACGGAAGAATGGGAATGCGTTGCATGCAACAAGTCGTTCAGAAGTGAACCCGCGTGGGATAGTCACGAACGCAGCAAGAAACATATGAAGGAAGTGGAAAGACTTCGTCAGGAGATGCTTGCAGAAGGAGAGATCCTGGGTTTAGATGAGGAACCAGAGCACGATGAGGAGGTCTTCACAGATGAAGACGAAATTGTTCCGTCCGATGCTCAGGCTCTACCAGAGGAAATTCCTCTTCCATCATCTTCCACCTCATCGACACCAGAAATCATGCCCGAAGATGACAAGGAAGACCTTCCTCACTTGAAGAAAGAGAAGGGTTGGAACAAAGTTGATGCCTCCAAAGAGCCGCTGACAAAGACAGAAAAAAAGAAGATCCATAATCTAAGGCCTTCTGGAGTGGTCGATTTGGATGGTCTCGATAATGACACTGATGGTCCCGAGTCGAGGGCTGAGTCACAAACGCCAGAGATCAGGAAGCGCGACCTGCGACGAGCACGTCAAGCTAAGAAAGCAGAAGCCAGTAAGGCAGCAATAAGCACGGTAAGTGTATATCGTTGATTTGACCTTGAGTGAAGTCTTAGCTATGCTCTTTAGATACAATGCAATTGGCCCGGCTGCGGGCAGACTTTCGACAACAAGACCAAACTTTTCACTCATGTAAATGAAGAAGGGCATGCCATACAGAGTAATAATTCCAAGAAGAGCAAACGAGTGAAAGGTAAACGATAGTCAAAAATATGTACATATGCCATACATTGTGACTATCAAGATGGTGTACATATACAATACATAGGTAGTACAGACTGTCACAAGCAAAAAAGCATATACGGTAATAATAATAATAACAGCGAGAGCAGGATAACAACAGATAGCTAAGGGTATTGCAGTTCGTGATTTGGCAATGGTAATAGCAGTAACTTATAGCAGGAAACCTGTAGTAAAGTTATGAGGTATGAGCGATTAGTAGCTTTGCCTTCAAACGGAAATATTCCCGATAGTCCCGTAACTCTTGCTCAGCTTGGCCGAAAGCCTCGACAGCCGCATCGCGTTCCAGCATAATAGCGTTCTTTTCTTGCTGGCTAAGATCCAATGCTTTCTCCGCTTGGTTAACGGCTTCGGCTGCTGCATCACGGCTCGAGACTACAATCGCATTTTCCTTTAGAGCAAATTCCAATTTTTTCAAAGCAGTGTCACGGTCAAGAATAGCGTTCTCTAGCTTAACTCGTAAAGTTTCCAATTCCAAAGATTTTTGGTGCGAGTCTGATTCCACCTTCGCCTCGAGTTCTTTGATTTTTAGGGTTGATTCTTGCTCTCGTGCTGAGGATCCAGTCAAGTTAGTAGTGTCTAAGTATTAACAAGAATGGTATACACACTAATAAATGACCACTGAACATTTTCCTTGTTGCCTACGTTGCTTTTCGCCGGCGGTTCTCCGATCCCAGTTGAAGCATCCTGGGTTTCGGGATTTGAGCGTGGATAGGCAAAACATACTTCTAGATGAGCAGTATCATCCGTCGTAAAGATTGGTAGCTCAGATGATTGGTTGCTGTTAGTTGTCAGAGGAGAAACGCTCTGGCTAGATATGCAGGCAGGTTTGATGTTCGTACTTTCCGATACCGCAACGACTGTACTACTTGGTACAGCGATAGCAGGCTCCGGATCCTCATGATTGGGTTCTGAAAAGACTGTGGCTTGGGTGCTAACTGCGGTCAACAGCCGGGACAGAGATAGTGGCAAAGCACCGTCATCTTTCTCGTTTCCTAGCTCACGGCTCTGTGGATTGAGTAGAATCTCCAGATTCGGTCTAACTCGAAGAGTGTGACTCATCAAGGGCGATGTTTCGATGGCGTTGCTATTCTCGGTTTCATGAACAGAAACAAGGGAGACTAGGGAGTGATTATCTTCAACAGCATATAATAGAATGTAACAATAGCGCTTACAATCCTGTGGCCCAGCAGGGGCGTGAACTCCATCATAGCCAAGATGCTCTGGCTTCGACGTATCGTTGATGTTCATTGTCGGGAGAGCGAGAGATGAAGGTATTGGAATAGAGGGCGATTCAACTTTCTGGTCTGGTGTCGATGAAGTTCTACCAAGTTTCTCATTGACTTCTGCCCTCCTTCTTAGTTTTGGGGGAGGCCTGGAGATGCGAACAGATTCGGCATTGTGAAGACCTAAAAATTGTTAATTTCATTGAAGACTACAGTGCAGACCCGAACCTTGTTTTGCCACTTTTGTAGGAGGACCCATCTCACTATCTGAAAACTCATCACTCTGCGTATGTTTTGCTCGTTTTCTTGAGCGGACATCAGCAGAGATAGAGCCAACGGAGGCGGATCCAGAGCCTCGTGGAGAAACATAACGTTCAAAGATACTCTTATCCCAATGGTTTAGACATGAAGGTGGTTTCGTCCTTGACCTTCCGTACCAATTATGGATACCAGTGATTTTATACGGCCATAAAGGACCACTTTTCCCAATTGCCGGGATTAAGCTACCAGGTTGACCGGCAGAAGGATTGACGTGGTAGATATAGTCGAAGAACAATCCAGAATACGGTGGCCTCTCATTTAGAGAAATTCTGGCTATTTTTATTTTTCCTGATGATAAGGTCAGTAAGCAGGTGTAGCATCGTTATTCAAGCGCACTTTGTACATACTAGAGATGGAGTCTGGAAAAATCCAAGCAGCAACACTGGTGGCGAAAAGTTGCCCATTCTTCCTTCTTTTCACGTTGTCAAACAAAGTCTGATCAACAAGATTTTCAGAGTGCGGCCCAGTTGAAAAAGTCAAGACCAAGATGCAAATGCTCTTGAAATATTAATAAGTATTTACTGGTAATGATTTAATGAAACAAGTCGCTTTACCTTCGGTTTCTTCATTGTGCTGCTCTCGCCATCTTCACCCCATACTTTGGCTCTTATTTCGACTACACAACCATAGGAGGGCTCTCCCATGTCCGAGCTGTTTTCCTCCTCCTCCAGACTATGAGCAAGTTCTACACTGAGCAGTTTTGGCTCGTTACCTTGATACATCATGAGAAGTGGTATGAGAACTCACTAATCTCCTACCTCCAGATTTCCACCACGAAATTCAATCTCAGTGAACCGATCCCAAGAATGTGTATCGTATATCTTGTAGATATGTTGATTCGGTCCATTATCTTCCAAAGAACTTTCTGAAGCGACTTCTTCAGTTTTAGCACTGATAAGTCGGGGAGTCCGAGCAGGCGTCCTTATGGTGCGTCCTGAGCGAGACCTTGAAGACAAAGATTCGATGGGCGACCTTGTCAATGACATGAGAGAAACATGAAACAAAGATGGATCAAAGTTAAATATACTTTAGTACAGTACTGTGTTGTAAAGTCATCGGGCGCTTGTGACCTAGTTTGCACCACCACATGGTGGCTTCAATTTCCGAGTCCATCACACTTGGTTGCGCATTCAGTAATGACCGTAACACAGCGCAAAGCTCAAGGAAGTCACGATGATATAGCTCGTATGCCCAAGCTTTTCCAGTCACCTCTTTTTTATCCTCATTTCTTTTTAAGTTCACGAACCAGGCGCAGAGTATCACTGCGACTCTTGTTCAAGTGATCTCACACACACAATTCGTATAAAATGCGCGGATCCAGTCTGCGAAGCAGGAGACGGTGTAGACTTGTGCCCAAGTTGTTTTTGTGCAGGCAAGGAATTCTCAAATCACAAGCGTGGTCATCCATACCGGGTTATCGTAAGCTTAATCGCAGGATTTTCGGTCAAGATATTCACCAAGTCATCCAGGAAATCAGCTCTCATCCTATTTTCTCGGAAGATTGGGGCGCGGACGAGTAAGTACTGACCATCTCTCATTTGCCGTCCAACTCATAGTCTCTGGAGAGAGCTTCTTTTGGTGAAAGGAATTGCCACCCATGGCTTTGGAAACTGGAAGAAGATTGCCGAAACTGTACGGACACATACAAAGGAAGATTGTGCCACACACTACAACGAAGTATACATTAAGTCCATGGGCTGGCCGCTGCCGGTGAGCCTTGTCTTTGTTGTTCAAGCTACTGTCCTCATATCCTCTAGCCAATGGATCAAACCTTCAACATAAGCCCCGCAGAATTCCAGGACAGGAAGCGACGGCGTATCACAGAAATGAATGCTGCCCCGCTTCCTCCCTTGAAACCTAGCCCAGTTTCTCTTCCTGGAATACACGAAATCACAGGTTTCTTCCCTGGTCGTCTGGAATTCGAGCATGAGATTGATCATGATGCGGAGGACCTTGTCAAAGATTTAGAATTTGGTGTGGTCATGCAATACGGCGGTGAAGAGATTCCTGAAGATGAAAATGATCTGGACGTGAAAGCTCGCCTTCGATGGGAGGACGAAAAGAAGAATAGCGGGACATCTGCAAAGAAAGCTGTATTCGCTGGGAAAGGCAAAAGTATCAATTTCACGAACAGTATCGCTAATGGCCACCATTCATCACCTCCAATGATACCGAAAGAAACTCCTGTCTCCGTCTCTACCAACGAGGAAGGAAACGAAGAGGATGTGGAAGAGATAACCCAGCCACCACCCATCGAAACAGATGATTCTGTTGCGTTCAAGTGTACATTGTTGGAGATGTACTTTCAGCGTGTCGAGAAGCGACTAGAAGCCAAGTCTATCATATACGATCGTGGACTACTGGAGTATAAAAAGGTATGGAACAGCTGGCAGTCTCGCGATCGACTGACCGTAATGTGTGGCAGATCCAAGCTCTAGAAAAGAAACGCCCCCGCGAAGAAAGGGAAATTATAAATCGTTTTCGACCATTTTCTCGGCTGGGAACTGCTGCGGACTATGAGGCTTTCACTGCGGACATTCTCTGTATAAATTTCTTTTTTGGATCTGAGCCTTTATGCTCAACATCTTTGTAGACGAAGCGCTCCTTCGAAAACGAATCAAAGAACTTCAGGATTGGCGACGTCTGGGCTTACAAACTGCCGGTGATATTGAGCGATACGATACTGACTTGGGCAGACGGGTAAACAAGCAGTTTCTGACGCGCTTCTGTCCGCTCACTCTTTTCTCAGTCCCAGATTAAAGCCAGCAATCGAGAATTTTTCTCACATCAGAAATCTGGTCGCCAATCTTCTGGTCCTGACCAGCGAAGATCCAGTTTGGCTTCGTATACTGGCGATGATAGCAGAAAGAGTCATGACAGAGAAAACACTCCACTGACCGGAAGTTCAACTGCAATTGTACGCCGAGCCCGTAAGTTGCGCTCGTGCCTTTTATTTTCTGACTGTAATTCATTCGTTTACCTCGTACGACAGCACCTCTCAACCTGGCCAACAGTCCATCATTGCACTTGCTTACTCCTGGAGAACAGACGCTATGTTCTCAACTCCGAATCCTTCCCAAGCCTTATCTTGTGATCAAAGAAACATTGGTTAGAGAGTACGCGCGTCGGGGTGGCAAGCTTCGTCGACGAGAAGCGCGCGATCTTGTAAAGGTTGATGTGAACAAAACTAGTCGCGTGTGGGACTTTCTCGTTCAAGCTGGGTTCCTCAAGATAACGCCCGATGTTGATACATCAACGTCGGCACCCTCCACTAGGTAAGTGTTTCCGCCCTATGATACGAGAGTAATCCCTGACGCATCTCCTCAAGTGCAAATCCTGCGGCAACAAGTGCGTCTCCTGTGAAAGATACCACTGCACGTCCTGTATCAATATCAGCTACTTCAACGCCAGTGCTTCCAAGCGCTACTTGGAATTCACCGTCCTAACATGCACTTGTAAAATCTAGATCTCTGAGACGAAGATAATAGTATATCCAGATACCAACAATAATAGAATGTACAGAACATTGTCTAGCCCATTAATTGAGAGACATCTTCAGGAGGGTACTTAGTCTGCGAAAATGTGAGCAACCTATAACATGTGCGAATGAGTATGTGGGAGCGGTACAGAAACGTAAAGGCTTGCAAGCGAACCTCTTTAGACTCTGAATGTATTTACGACTAACTTCGTCGTTTAACACATGGGCGACCTGATCTGAGGAGATTTTCTCTCTCGCCGAACGCTCGTGTATACTGAAATGCGACAGTCAGTTACGGGGGATAGCTACAATATACATACATACCCAACCATAGTCACTCCGATCGGCCAAGGTGCATTCCCAATAGAAAGCCGAAGGTAAGAGTCGTTGGCTTTTTGATACTGACGTTTCTGCATATAGTGCACAATCTCTGCCATGCGAGCCAGCATGTCAGGAGGTAAAGACTGGAAAATGTTTAGATGATAAAGAGCTGAGTCGAATAGATACATACGCGCGAGCGAAGGGTCTTAAACAGTGGCTTAAGATAGTCGGCTGACTGAACTTGAGTAGCCGCTGCGAGCTTTCCCTGAGTTGTACGTTTAACATGTTCTAAGGCGAATTAGTTGAGTGAAACTGATCAAAGAAGAAATACTGACCTGGTCGCTCATCCATGGCTTCTCCCCATTCACTGAGCACGCGTTTAAGAGCGTAGTAAATGATAGGATATAACTTGTCAGGATCGGTCTTGACAAGACTCAGATCTAGAACACCTTCGCCCGCCAACTCGGATTCGCCCTTCTTTTTTCCTTTGCTATTCTTGCTTTTCAGCTCCCGTTCAACACTCTCAACATCCTCCAAAGCTTTTTTGAAGTCATTCTGGCCAGCTTGTCTGTCATGGCCCTTCTCTTCAATCAACTCCAGAGCACGTAGTCGCAGTCTGCGGTCCTTGTCTGACTCTGCAAATAGCCTAATAGGCTGTCCCTTTGAGCGTAGACGACGAACTGTTTCTTCATTGGAAATGTTAAATGATGATTCTGGGACAGGAGATTCCCCTTGACGTATTTCAGGTACAGGAGAGTCGGAAGCCGGTCTTGAAGAGGCCTGCTCTCCAGTCAAGAGTTAGCACAGTATATTGGCTGGCGCAACTGGTGGTCACATACTTTTTTCTCCTCTTTGGCAATCTTGGCTTGTTCTTTCCGCTCTTTATCCACCGCCTCCCTCTCTGCTTTTTCCTGCTCTTCCTTTTCTGCGCGTAATCGTTCTATCTCTCCTCTCCGCATATATTTTGTCGGCCTCTGATCGGGCTGGACATCGGAGATAGCTTTGCGCTTAGCAGCGACTTCAGCAAGAAGGCCGTGCATGAAAGTTGAGGGGAACTTGATATCGATTACATAAGCACGTTTCCTTCCCGTAATACACCGACCTTCCTCTAAATTTCATCTACGCAATGGCCGACACTGAAAAGGACCTCGCCAGGTAAGCTTCTCAGAATCTACGAAATTATTTCTCAAAGGCTTTACAGCCAATATGTGCTGAAAACAGTGCCATTTGACGGTAAGCAACCATACCCATATTCCAAATACTTTAGCTCAAACATAACACATTATTTTTATTAGCCCGTTTCCCTAACCAGAACCAAACTAGAAACTGGTATTGAAGACTATTTTTCGTCCTTGTTCAGTCGATTTTTGACCTCGGTGATCCAAAGCTTCCAGAACTATACCGACTACTTCAAGTGTATCAAGGCCAAGGGCGAGGATTACTCTCCATGCAAACAATTCTTCCGGGCATATCACTCTCTCTGTCCTAGTGCGTATCTACTTTTTCATGTCTATGCATGTTCTGAAACTACTGTTCAGATGAATGGGTAAGAAAACGGTCGAATTGTGCGTTCTCGACATGCGTTGAACCCTTTTACATAGCTCTCAAAATGGGACGAGCAACGCGAGAACGGTACTTTCCCTGCCAGTCTGGACCCTTGAAGGTTTCTGTACATATGATGCTCGAGAAACAGGTGGCTGTAACACTCTTAGATAAATTCTCGCAAGTGACACGAGGAATACATTGCAATTTTGTTATCTTCTATTCTCATGCATTCAGCAATCGATTTCTTGAACAGTCTAACATTTGCTTTGATCACCGCAGTCAAACAACGTCCGGCAATCGTCCCCGTGACGGCGTCGAGCTAAGCTCCGACGCATTTGTCGCCTCATGCCAACCGCAACTTGAACCTCAACCACCACGTTCCCTCTAGAAATGGACTATACCACCGAACCTCCTCATTCCGACAAGCTTTTTGTCCAAGCTCCGCAACCTTTTAATGCCGAACCACCCGTAGCTTCTTTGGTTGAATTTGCGTACGTTTGAACCCGTAATGCTCCGCATCCTTACTGACTGGATATGGGAAGATATACCCCTCATGAGCTTGTTTATTGTCGCAACCACGGTCCTGTGCGCGAATTTGAAGAGGCTGAGTATATGTTGTCCGTTAACGGTGCTGTTGACCAAGTAATCTCGATGTCGATTCCACAACTCAAATCGACTTTCACCAAAGCTCGTGTGGTAGCTGCTCTGCAGGTGATTCCAAACTTTCAAGCTACTCTTTCTCGTGTAATTATGTTACATAGTGCGCTGGAAATAGACGAAATGAGATGGGTGCCATCAAGCCCGTACATGGCGTGGGCTGGAATAGTGGAGTTATTGCCAACTGCGTTTGGGGTGGTATACGATTGCGCGACGTTCTCTCCTATGTCGGTGTCCACACAGATGATCTACTGCATGTTTGCTTTGCATCTTTTGCGACACTGTGCCAAGATGATGAATATTACGGGGCTTCCATCCCAATCTCAAGAGCAATGAAACTCGAAGACGACGTCCTACTTGCGTATGAGGTGTGTAGGCCCCGTTTCTGTGGCATTTAGCGGTTTCATCAAGGTTTTCAGATGAACGACGAACCCCTCTCTGCGGAACACGGAGGACCAATGCGTGTCGTCGTACCAGGATACTTGGGAGCAAGATGGGTGAAATGGCTAGACACGATAATTGTTTCCTCAGAAGAATCTCCGAACTACTATCAGCAGCGAGATTACAAGATTCTGCCTCCAGAAGTAATCTTATCACTTGCATCGATTTCATATCGTTAACGATACAACAGATCCAAACGAAGGATCAAGCCCGCCTTATCTGGCACAAGTATGCTTCAATGGCGAGTATTTCTTTGTTGTTTTAATGCATTTATACATGGATCAAACTGAAGAATTACCTTTTCCTTTTTCATCACCTAGACTGCTCTACCACTAAATTCGGTGATTGGATCCGCATTCAAATCTTCACCCTCCAAGCTACGGGTTAAGGGATATGCTACGCCAGGAGACTGTGGTAATGTTGCCGCAGTCGAAATTTCAACGGACAATGGTGCTACCTGGCATTCGTCAAAGATCACATATCAGGTATAGATGAATTCATAGTTTTTGCCGGAAGCTCAATCGACGACCTCACAGGAAGGAAAATACAGTTGGACGCTGTGGGAAGGCGAGATCCCAGTCATGGAATCTTCCGGAGAAATTTGCTCGAGGGCGATTGATCTGGCTGGAAATATTCAACCAAAGGAAGGACAATGGAATATAAGAGGCGTGGCGTTTAATGGCTGGAGTTGGATGAAGTGGTAGCGCAAAGCGACAAACCTTAGCTAGATGTTGTTTTTATCTTTGCAGTTTTTGCAGCCTCCCTCTTCTTCCGTAGTAATTCCAACTTTGTTTTCATCGCGACTACCTTCATATCTGCCTCCTCTTGGGCTCTTTCTTCTTCTATTTTCCTACATTAACAAATATGAAAGAATCATCTTATTAGCACCCACCTAATAACCGGTCCATTATCAACTCCCGTTCATCCGTCTCCTTCTGCCTTCTAGCCTCATCCTCGTCCAATTTTGATGCCTCCTGTGGTTCGGAAGCTGCTTCCAGCGCAGGAAATCCTTCGGGTACTTGGGAAGCTAGTACAGGTTCCGCAAAGACCGTCGCGCCTTCGTATGTTTCTCTGAAATCTGGGGCATTTACCACCTCACGCTGGAAACGCTCCCATTCCAAATCTAGCGGTGTCGTTGTTGTACTTTCTGCATTCGGAACAGATGTTTCTGGCTGCCCTTCGTTTTCATCATCAGAGACATTGTCTAGTAGTGGTAGTGCTCGCGAAGAATCGGAAAAGAAGTCGGCTGGGAAACCCGCATCCAACCGTGGCCTCTTCGTCGCTGTATCTTCTTGGGCCTGCATGACAATATCTTCCTCTTCTTCCTCCGCTTTCCTTTTTCCTCTCGATATCCTCTCCTGCTCTTCTCTTTCTTCTCTAAGCCTCTGTTCCTCTTTAGCCCGTTGCTGCTCTTTTAAACGTGCCACAGTCGTCCGATGAGCTTTGCTGCCCAGATGCCCCTCCCAAGCACTGGCATGCTTGATTGTGATGGAACAAGCCGTGCATTTGAGTTGTCCAGACTGACTATACGATGCGTGAGGGTGTGTTATACGAGCTTCTTGTCGTTTAGCTTTCAGTAGTGCTCGAACGTCGGCCATGGTTGCGAATAAAACTCGCGCAGTGCGTACATAATAAATCCGATCAAATTTTCAATTCAACCTGACTTAAATAACTTTAAGCCTTCGAACTTTACTCTGAATGTTACTGTTACAATACTGTACTTTGACGTTGTTATGAGCTCTCGCTTGCTCAAGGTAATCTCCACAGTGGCGGGGAAGCCCTTGTGGAAAATTTAGAACCTCGGATAAACTTGACTGAAACTGGTTCACTTTTCGTAAGTGGCGAGATCTGCTATTAACATGAAGCATAAGTACGTTCTTTGGCTGGACGCCTCGCTTTAATTTTCAGCGCCTCTCAATGTACCAAATATATCAATGTCCTGCACAAGTGGTGATTGCTCTCGCTATAGCTTTGGTGCAATTGATTATCTCGCTCCTCGAGAAACCAGTTCTATAACGTCATGGAAAATCCCAACTTACTGGTGCGTCTTCTCGTATTGGAATCAGAGCCAATAGGTGCAAGAATCATCAGAGTGAACTGACATAGCTGACCGTATCGAAAAGTGAGGATCGTATCCACTACTGTACAACAAATCCATTAAGTATGTTGTCGTTCAACTTCCCTTTCCTTGCTGACAGACTATCTAGTGCCAAGGATATTTTCCCCAGTCCAAACCCCACAAACCCCTACCCAGAAGTGAGTAAAATAGCTGTCGGGGAACATACTACTCTACTGTGGAACACCTACCAGGTGAGGGATTTACTTTTGCAATCGTGGCACAATATACCAAAACGCTCACTCTCTTTCGGGAACTCGAATCATCTGGGCAATTAATCTAGGAGCAAACAGCGTAAGCAAAGAATAACATTGGAATACTTGGAGGTACAGTTTCCTCGAAGATCGCAGTGGCAAACTTCGGACATCTTATAATATAGAAAGAGCCAGTGATAAGCAATCAAAAAAAAAGTTCCTCACTCCTGCTGTAATTTTATGGTCACAGTCCGTTATTTTCTGGAAAAGGTTGCTTGATTGATGGGGAGGTGTCGTTAAAATATCTTAATGCACAGATACCTCTGGGGGCGAGCATCACAAGACAACCATACGCTTTCGGCGACGCCTTCGCAGGTATGTATCAAGAAGATGATTCGACGAAACCATTTCGAGTGTATTAAAAGGATCGTCTTCCACTATTCAAGACTTTTCCCCCCAAGCAATCTACAACTTGAATATCTTGGGGGGCTCTTGTTGAGCGTACATCAACGCGTGCGCACATTCAGATTTTATCGCGCGTGTATAGTATATACTTTTGTGAGATCTTAGATTCAGAGCAAGGGCAATATTCGCAGTAATGCGTTCCCGCTACAGAAAAACGACATCTGCCATCCTACATCCTTGATGAAACGAAATTTTATTCTTGCCATGTATGTATAGGGTCAAATGACCGCTTGTGGATGTTACAATGAAAGTTTAAAGTGCTCCAGGCGTAAGCAACACTGCAGGAGCTACTAGTACATGCTGTTTGCGTAAGTTCTTTGGTGTGCTTGCTCTATGTTGTTTTAGCCCGATATTTAAAAGTCGACCAGGTATTCTTCCACGATGCCAATTGGTTTCAAGTACAACCTGGGTATAACCTTTTTTTTATCGCTCGCGCTCACATCTGCGTTATATTTTCAACCCAAACTCTGGCTCGCTCGACTCTCTACTTTGCTGTTGTCCGTCACCACCCTACATACATTATATTACGCCGTCATCATTGCCAGGGAACTCTAGCGTCACTCAGATATCTGAGTTCCCGATAAACAATCTGGTTACACGAATGCAACCAGGCCAAGAGGCTGGTGCTAATATACCATACTCCAGGTCTAGCGAAATGTGGTGAATGTCACTTAGAATTAAATTTCCAGCAGGACTCTGCAACAGCCAAAATATTCAGCTTAAGGCCCTGGATATATATTTCTATATCCTCAGCTTTTACTTACCGGTGTTTAGGCATTCCGACGATACCTTTGGTGCAATGGGGTGGACAACAGATGGATCTATCAAGGGCGAGGTTGCCATGCAGACAATGACTTCCAGCAAAAACTTGCCAGGCCTCCCTGCTTCGCAGGCAGTCATGATAACTTTCGAGTGTTCAAATGCCTGAGTGTAAGCCTGGGCTTACCACAGTTTCTATAATGTGCATATATAGTGGCCAGTGACTATTCAAGTAACTTGAATAGTTATGCTCCTTTTGGTGTAACGGTTAAGTTGGCCACTTTGACCTGCTTACACTGAGATGTCTGAACTATTTCATAAAGTAAATCTATTTCAGGCTCGAGAGCTTCTTCAATGGGAAAAAAATACTAACACTTGCATAGCGGAAGTGCTTGTCCGAGATGTGCCAATTAGACCGTTGTATGCTTTCGAAATCAATGCCTAATCTAGAAGCGCGACGGAACGCCACGATAAGAGGGAGTGGGGTACTTATTGGCAGGTTAAGGCAGCGGAGGCTCACAGAAAGTCTGAGTACTTGATCATGTCGGTTAAGGTCCGCCCGATTCTGTAAGCAGGAGGTACCCAGTAGATAGCCATGTGTCCGGTTCGATCTCATTTAGATATCACAGGTCACATCACATGATGGTCTAGACCTAGTGACATACAAGGTCTCTCGGCATCTGCACGGCAGATCGGCCCCTTGAATCAGATCATCAAAACCAAGCAGCAGCAAGCAGCCTCAAGCAGCCTAGGACTCTGTAGGTTCGTTCAAGCCTCTTCGTCCGAAAGTGATGCCGAATGATGCCGGTGTTTGCGTATATTGATTGTTTGGCATCAATTCACTTCGCTTTCGGCTTCGCGCGAAGGATTACACGTTCCGGACGAAGAGGGCTTGGCTCCGAACCTAAGGACTCTGCCATAGTCACTCTTTTCTTCGCCTGGTGCCAGTGGTAGCTATCTTCCACTGCATAGACGTTCAAATTTTAGATGTTTTTTTCTGACTTGTGTACCTGGCAGGCATACCGCATAACTTTCTACCTAACCGATCGGAAGGAGTCGGACAGGCATTAGTATCTACCGGTCGTCGTTCAGTTCCGGGTGAAAGAAAACTAAGCTCAAGCTGGTTAGTAACTGAAATTGTGACCGGTATCTGTGTACACAAAAGCTCTGTGACTCCGTTACATATTACGAACAACAGTGCGAGTGTGAGTGCGAGTAACCGCTAACCTCTAGTTTTACGTACGGTCTTATCGCTAGTCTCGTTACAACCCTCTCAATAAGTAACGACGACTAACATTCTGATACACAGACGATGCATAGCAACCGTTGACGACCACCGTTGACGACTCTCTTAAAGAGTAAGCTCTCAGCGCCAGCACTCAGCTTCTGGCGAGCCCTCAAGATTTGGAGCCCTCCGAATCCTGTCGAGCAAACTTACAATGAAGTCCAAGTTCGTTCGTTCGTCGGCCGCAAATCTCATGATCACTCTTATGTCCGTAAAACCCTATACTAAAAACCCCCGAACTCTCCCTGACGCAAAACTTCCCCAGTCTCTTGAACCTAAATATTCGAACACTTTGGAGCGCAGGCTCCTCTGAGCCTCTGAGCTCAGTGCTGCTCAGTGCATTGTGATAATCCGGCGCGCGCGCATTTCAACTACAGAAAAACAACATCAAATTTTCGCGGGAAAAAAATGGCTAAATCAATTCCCTACACCATCAAGTTCCAGTTCCTAGATCTGTGATCACCTTCTTTTGGACTGTAAAGTCTCCACTGAGACCCTGCTTTCTTCCTCATGTTCCCGTGTCTTCGGTCCCACCGGATGACATACCCTCACTTTTCTTTGTGTTTTTCTTTTTCCTTTCCCCCATCATTGTAGGTGGTAAATTACGGTACATTCATTTCTCATCTGGACCCCCATCTACGACGCTCCCTTGAGGTTCCTCTCGACACCCATCGGCTGCGCCGTCATTTATCAAACCAGGCAATTGTTGCAGAGTCACTCGCCACAAAGTGAGCTTAAAACCTGCCTGTCAATTTTGTTGCTAAACTTAGTTGCTCTAGAATGCCTTCTACACGACCTAGACGTGGAACCCTACACATTCAACCCAACGCAGTTCGTGCGGAGGAAGACTCTATAGTATCTTCATCTGCTATAACAACCGATTCACCCGTCACTCCTCTAGTCTCTCCCTCATCCGATACCAATGATGATGGAAACCTCAGCGCTGGATCCGATTCTAATCCTTCCGGTCGGTCGAGAGAAAAGAGAAAGCGTTCAAGAGTTACTCCTGAACAGCTCATTCACTTGGAGCGTTTTTTTGCTGTAGATCGTAGTCCCACCGCTGCTCGTAGGCGCGAAATTAGTGATCTACTTGGTATGCAGGAGCGACAGACTCAAATTTGGTTCCAAAACCGGTAGGTGCGACGTTCCATGGTTGTTCCCAGTCAGTTGACTAGGTACCTTGTAGGCGCGCCAAAGCAAAAATGCTTGACGGAAAAGCTAGGGACCGCGCCAGCACAGATTTGGATATGTCGGTAAGCTGCGATGTTGATCTGCATAACATCATTCATGAGGATGATGGTAATGAAAGCTTTGTGGTGTATGGATGAAAGCTAACAATAAATTTTTAGCGGTGACCTTTATCCCTTGTACAGCCCTCTCTGTTGGCACCTGGAGGCGAATTGCCTCTGCTGTTAGCAAGCACGATCTAGTTGCCTATGTGTGCGAGTCCAAGCAAGCTCTTGCGTGGTTCATACTCTCTGGAGGGAATGGATTCAAGATGGAGATACCCTTTAACAGAATAATTGGTACCGAGTTCACTCATACCAGTTCCGGTGTCGCTCATGTGGTATTCAACTTGTCTGAGCCCCCGATATTCTATCTGGAGTATCCCACGGTTCCTCGCCCAGACGGAAGTATGAAACTGTCATGGCGACAATGTAGCGATTGGACTGAGGGAAATCAAGCAACTCAAGTCCTTCGTCATGACTTACTTGGTTCAGCACCACAATTGTCGCACCTTGTACATCAACTGAAGCTGTCCCGCGCAGATGGAAATATCCCACTCATCTCCACTTCATACAAAGGGGAACTAATATCTTCATTAGAGATCCCCGCTCCTCCTTTGGCTGGCCTACTTGGTCCCTCCTCTCACTCTTCGCATTATGGCAGTCCTTCCTCAGATGAGGTCGATACTCGTTTGGGAATAATCCCTGATACAGGGCAAGCCCACCAGAGTACCAACTTTGAGTACAATCCTCACATACCGGATTCACCTGCCCTGTCATCTGTATACGACGATATCCTAGATCAGCGACTCGAAAGGTACTCGAACACTTTGCATCAGCCGCGGACAAATATTTTGACCGGTGTACCGGTTTCTCGTTTATCTGCAGCTCGTCCGTTCTCGGCCACCTCTGATGCCTTCCCTTCTATGTATCCTGACGACGTGAACATTGCTCAGAGCCTTCAGAACCCCAGGCGGCACACTTGGGCCAATATTCCTGTTTACAGCCCTCCCTCCCCTCCGTTATTAACCACTTCCTTTTACCCCGCCACTGACTTCATATATTGAAGGCCTGATCACCAGCTTTGAGCAGGGGTCACTATACGGACTTTTTCTTTGTCCTTTAATCTTTGGAGCGGAGCGTTAGTTTGGACCTTTGATATCTTCCCATTTCGAGATTTTTTCGATGCTGTTTTCTGGACCGCCTACGAATGCCTTCATTCGTTTACGAACTTGCCGTGTTAGACAAAGACACATTTTCATTCGTTCATGTTCGATTCATTCCACTAACTTACGCTGTCTTATCAAGTACCTTACTTTTAGTTTTATCCCTACTGAGGTTTGCTAGCAGATTCATGTAGGAGTATGGACATCTAATTATCTCTCAAATGTACCGTACAGTCGTTTTGCTATCGATGGTTGCATGTTATGCTAGTCGTTGCAGATAAGGTGACTAGTGCCTGGTCAAGAAAGGTATTGTGGATTGGAAGAGCCTTAAATAAACTTGCTGCGCACATACAAACATTTTTCTCGTTGTAAATTATGATATTTGAGCAATGGCTACTGTTTTCTTGTTATTTTTAGATACCTGTGCACTTTCAGACTCGATACCAATCCATTGTAACCAATCTACACCTTGTTTATGGGCCATCATCATACCTAAAACCAAGGGCAGATACCATAAGCTATGCCTGAACAGAGCTCTAGCTTGCTTTTCCCCTCCACTTTGCCAGAATCTGTAAGCAGCTCGCAGGATAATGGCATTTGGAAGTAAACTGCTCAATGCAAACCACCAGGTCGTTAGTCCTGACAATGGAATGAGGATTGAACATGTGGGGATGAGGATGAGAGCATGCCGCAGAGACACGAGAGCATTTTTTCGAGGATTTAGGACAGAAAGCATGTGGCATCCGGCTTGCGTGTAAGATCCTCGGACAACATAAGATAACGAGTTGAAATGAGGAAACTGCCAACTGAACAGTAATACAAACAATGCAAACGGTGCAAGTGGTGAGTTGATCAGGGAAGGATCCAACACTGACTCCGGTAGGGAGGATAGGAAAGATGGCGGAAAAATATGAATGGGATATGAGGCAGATGGTATTAATTGACCGCCACAAGCTGACCATCCCATTAGAGGAGGCGCGGCTCCCACCACAGCGCCGAGCCAAGTGTTTATGATACTTTTTCTCTTCATCCACGTATAAGGCCCAGCGTAGAGAGCAATCGTACCCGCACCAATGATAGCGGTTGTTGGATTGGTCATAGTCCATAGCAAGACTGGACCAACGATACCGCTAACTCCAGCAAAAGCAGCGGCGTGTAAAGGTGAAACCGCTCTTCGAACAATTGGCCTCATTCGTGTTCGAGCCATCTGAGCATCGAAGGGAACCTCTTGTAGCTGGTTCAATGTATTCGCGGAAGCCGAGCACAGAGCTGTGCCGACAGCTGTGGCCAGTAGAACTGGTACAGTTGTCGGAAGGGGAGAAAGAGCAACTCCACTCATTGCTGTGAGTACGTTAAGTACAGTCAGACTGGACTTGGAGAGCTGCCAGTAGATCCTTGTCAGATGAACAGGTGTAAGTACTTCAGCCTGTTTGAACGCAGAACGAGGTATATCTGTGGTTAAACGCGGATGAGCCACGAGGCCAAATGAATGCGGGTTGCGAGTAATTTGGATAGAAGGAGATGCCCATTGAGCATTGTTGAAGAAGAAAGATGTAAACGCAGAGCTGGTACGCGATTTGACCACGGATGACCACATTTCTCTTAGGCCTGAGTCGGAGACGCGAAGAAAAGTACTGTCACGTGGTCAATTGATAAGATTGATAAAAGCGATGCTCGAACTTCGACTCCTTTGAACTTCGACTCCTTTCATCGACCACACATCTTGAGAAAACAATGGCGAGCTATATTCTTCTTTCAACCACCGTTTTCGACTTACTTTACTACTAGTCATATAACAACTACAGTAGCTTTAGTGGCTCTTGGGCGGACAGCTCAGGCTCCGGGTTCCGTAGCGGAGGAGGATGGGACGACAAGATGCTAGGAGCTGGACTAAGTTCTGTTGACTGGAATCATACGAAACTCGAGCACTTTGAGAAAAACTTCTATGTTGAAGATAAACGCATTGCTGCTCGAAGCGATCGAGAAATAGATGAATTTAGACGAACCAGAGAAATTAGGGCAAGCATCTCTTTTCCTTTTCTTTTACGCAGCTGAAACTTTGTGGGTTCCACAGGTTCAAGGGCGAAATGTTCCGAGACCCATCACATCTTTTGAAGAAGCCGGTTTCCCAGAGTACCTCATGAAGACAATCCGCGCTCAGGTGGGCCCCCTCTTCATTAAATAATGTCAAAGCTAATACGTTCCATCGGAGCTCAGGGCTTCAAAGAGCCTACTCCGGTTCAATGTCAAGCTTGGCCTATGGCTCTCAGTGGTCGTGATATGGTTGGAATTGCCCAGACTGGTATAATTGTGTTCTACCTGTGTAACAAGTCAGCTGAAGTACAGCTTGGTAGGATCTGGAAAAACAATTGCATTTGCACTTCCTGCGATGCTTCACATTAACGCGTAAGTTGTATCATCCGCCTATCTAGTTTGCAACTACTACTAAACTTGCCTCTTGCACAGCCAACCCCTTCTTTCACCTGGTGATGGCCCCATTGTCCTTGTTTTGGCACCTACCCGTGAGTTAGCAGTTCAAATACAGCAAGAATGTGCCAAGTTTGGGTATGTGTACTTAACCTCGAGAATCTTTCGCTGACCCTTGTGTCAGTAACAACTCGCGCATTCGCAATACCGCAATTTATGGAGGAGCCCCCAAGGGTCCTCAAATTCGTGACCTCCAACGTGGTGTCGAGATTGTAATTGCTACCCCTGGCCGTCTCATTGACATGCTTGAGACTCAAAAGACCAATCTTCGCCGAATAACTTATCTAGTGATGGACGAGGCTGATCGGTCAGTCCATCCTCTTTCTATGTCTGAAGACCATACCCTGATAATATCAAAGCATGCTTGACATGGGTTTCGAGCCTCAAATTAGGAAAATTGGTACGTTTTTTTCTTGTTGCTCCTGTTGAATTTATCCTGAGTATGGAGGAAAATAGTTTCGCAGATCAGACCGGATAGGCAGACTTTGATGTTCAGTGCTACCTGGCCAAAGGATGTTCAAAAGCTTGCCAATGTCAGTATCCTCTGAAACTTGTCATTTTCATCCATATTAAAAGAACTCTTACAGGATTTCCTTCATGAGATGATACAGGTTAACATTGGATCGATGGATCTCACCGCCAATCACAACATTGAACAGATAATTGAGGTCTGCAGCGAGTTCGAAAAGCGGAACAAACTCATTGCCCACCTAGAGAGAATCAGCTCTGAAAATGCCAAAGTCCTCATATTCGTCGCCACAAAGCGTGTCGCCGATGAAATTACCAAATACCTTCGTCAGGACGGTTGGCCTGCACTCGCTATTCATGGCGACAAGGAACAGTAAGCTGTCGAACAACTCAGTATGTCGTCTCAACCATGATTTTCAGGCGCGAGCGAGATTGGGTGCTCGGAGAATTCAAGGAGGGGCGTTCTCCAATCCTTATTGCTACGGATGTTGCGTCTCGTGGGCTTGGTACGTTTCTTTTCCTCGGACCGCAAGCGTCGTAAGCAATGCGTGCGATACACGATTGTCTACCCGTTTTTTTTTGACTCCTCACAGCCAAAGCCTTCTGTGTCATTTGCCGAATCTCAGGATATGCATTCAAAGACGAGACAAGCACCAACACACGATATGCATCCAAGTATGGCCTCAAAGAATCGTACAAGCTCACTGGAATCTTTCCTTTAACCTCTTAAGAATTTGCTGTTCACCTGGTTATAATGGATTTTGATTCCTCAAGCATTTGCACGACCGTATTGCTGCTGCCTGTCACTACTTTTCAACCTTGTCTCGTCATCTTTGCATCCTGGGACTAGTATTGACATTGTTGTCTTGGCTACTTGGACTCAGAGAGCGCTTGCGTCCTTCTCATCAAGTTGGTGATTATTGACTTGCTATTTCTTCCCCGTCTCTTTCTTGATTCTTCAATTATCTACGATCCTTTGGTTTTCATTGTACACCTCAAAACATAGATGTCAAAGACGTTGGTTATGTCATCGTGAGCTCCATGCCTTATTCCTTATAATTACTAGCTGTTCAACGCCTGTCTAGAACTATGATTTTCCGAACAACTGTGAAGATTGTATGTTCATTTTGTTTCTTTGCGATCCACACTGATCATACTCACTTTACAGATGTGCATCGTGTTGGGCGTACTGGGCGCGCTGGCAAGAAGGGAACTTCTTTTACTTATTTTACCACGGAAAACGCTAAGTCTGCTCGTGAGCTGATCGCAATACTCAAAGAAGCAAAATCTGTGGTACCTCCAGAATTAGAAGAAATGGCTATGCTAGGCGGAGGCGGTGGTAAAAGTAATTATTGTTTTCTTTCCTGGGCTTTCGGTGCATCTGATACTCTTCATGTGTAGATCGTTATAACAGTGGAAGAGGTGGTGGAAGAGGCGGGGGTCGGGGCGCTGGGCCAAGTCGTAATGATTCTGGTTATAGTAGCCGTAACGGCCGCTGGTAAGATTGTACAGTTAACAGCTTCGGTCGTATCGATCAGGTCGATTGGAGAACACAGATTGGCAGGTGTATGATATGCAGTAAAACAGTACTCCCACAAATGTATTGCTAAATATTCGATTGCTTACAGGTCGATGAGCTAGTAGCACTCAGCTTCTGTGGTTCACCAGACCTAGTTTATACAACATTATACAAACTCCATTCGAGCTCCAGCAAAGCGAGAAAGAAAAGATGGATTCAAATTCGAGTGTGATACCACGACCCATTGCACTGAGTACATGAAAATTGAGTATATAAAAGCATAGCGCTTAACATTTATCCCCACCACTGCTCGAGATATTGACGAACCGTAATAGGCTTCACGTCTACCAATTTGTTCAGGTTTATCGGTCTGGAGATGTCACAACACCCATCGACGAAAGCGAGAAAGAACTCCTCATGAAAATTTTGCATGAATCCTTCAGAATCGGAAGAGCTCATTCTGGCTAAAATTTCTTCCCTCGAATTCCGTTTAACACTAAATTTTTCTCCTGCAAAATTGTCAGAACTCCAGCAGATTACCACTAAGTTTAATCACTCACCACGTATTTCCTCAAGTAGTCGAACCATTTCGTTCATAGTCAGAACGTCCCCAGCCATATCGAGGTGTTCCTCCCAAGTCTCGAGTTGGGTTGCAGCAGCAGTAAACTTCCCCACGTCTTCCGCTCGCGTGTACACGATTTGTTTCTCTCCGTCTCCAGGTATATCTGCCGTTTTCTTCGACAAGTCGAAGATATAGGGGAAAGAGGCCAAATGGCCGTGTGCTTTATGCCCCTCCGATTTGGTGTTTCCGAACCCAAGATAATTCATAAAAACACCACAGTTGATTAAACTATATTCAAAAGTGTCTGGGCGCTCCTGCTTGACTTGTCGAAGTGAAGCGAGGATGGGGAGTTTGATCTGGTACAATTTAACTGTGGGTGTCACTCGTTCCGAGTCTATGGCAAATTCGCTAGGAACAAAACGTCGGAACGAGGGCACTGATAATCCGGCGCGAAGAAGGATTTCCTGGCAAGTGATGAAGCCATGGCCAGAAAGTGTGGAAATGATGGTGTCGATTTTATACTCATCGAGTACCTTCCTTATTGACTCCTGATTCTCGTAGTCGACACCAATAACCAGAGCACTAGCTCCTGCATAGGAGATTTCTGGTCCTTGAGAGCGAGAGATGACAACGATTTCTAGAGAGTGTTGGTGTTTGACCTCAAGAAGGCCTTCGACGATGTGTCTCCCAATCTTACCAGTTCCTCCCGCGACGGCGATGCGTTGAGACTTCATGTTTGACCAACAGTTCTTCAGGTTGACTTTTATAAGCATAATTTGTCTCCGATTTCGTTCCGCCTTTTGTCTCGCATTACAAAGAGGATATGACTGATTAGAAGAACACCACCGTGAAACAGCCGTGTGAAGAACACGGTCGCATATCGCGCATGTGTGCCCAGGTTCTACTGTGGCATTCACCCCGGCGCGCAAAGCTAATCACATACATGTGTGCACTACAGGGAGGCATGTTTTAAAGTTCAAGGAGACGGTCGTCTTCAAATCATACTTGAAGTTGGGGAGGTGTTGGGGAGGTATAGATTGATCAATAATAAGGGTAGTCAGTCACTCGATTCTGAGTCGATTCAGAGAGTTGATTCAAATGTTATATAGAATCGGCGGATCACGCTGACCACCCTTTTTGTATCCTAACTTTTACCACTCGTTGAATTTGTAGTATGTACTCGACTCATAGTCTGCCCATGATGCCTCAGTTCACACTCCCTCAACAAGACGCTATGCGCGCGGTTTGAAATCTTGTTAGGTTCTGGAAAATGCATAGGAAAATGGCAAAAAGAACTCAACCAGCAGATGGAATGTGAATCGTTGAAATTAGGGCACTTGCAGGCCGTTTACATAACAGCCCCCGTGCTTGTAGTGTTAAATGGTTGTGACGATGAGAGCAAAGACTCCGTACAAAATAAACTTTAATTTGGTTACATGAAGTACAGCGCATAGTAGCAGAGAATCGGCACCCGATTTTGACAGTTGTCCCAGTCAGCCGGGACAACGATTATAATTGCCCTAGTCCGACTTCTGGGATAGGGACAAATATAGACTCTGCCTCGTAAACTCAGCTTTGACATTCCTATTTGGCACTAGCACCAGGACGAATGCTCAAGCCTATCTTTCAACCAAGAATCAACATTAACAAAATACCAGACTCTTCAGGCATTTTACAATTAATCGCAGCATATTGCTAACTGAACAGACTCCAGATTTTTTTTTCAGCGAAGTCTGCCTTTGATTTTGAAGCTAAACATGTGTTCCGCGAGTTGTGCATTTTCAGTATAATTTTACCATAAATGTACACCATAAAGTATTACAAGGGCTGAGCACTACTTTTTCGTTTTGGTCTTCTTTCCTTTGCTTCCACCTTGCTCTTGGTCGTCTCCCTAATGATGATAACAGTTAAGCATGAAATTGAAAAGGAGACAGAAGAATATTGCCTTTCGTTTTGCACCCTTCTTGCCCTTCTCATCTTTCTCCTTGTCCTTGCCTTTTGGTGCTTCTTTAGGCTTCGCAGTTACCGTAAAGAACCCATCCAATCGACCCTGCTGTTTCGTATTGAGGTATTTTTGTAGTTTTTCAGCACCCTTGCGCACACGTTCTTCGCTACAGAGTTTGGTCAACATCATCATAAGAAAAGATAAGGTAGAGTTGTGTACTTGAAACCCTTCTCGGTAACCAAAAACTGTATCAAACCATCCACATCAGGATTTTGCCATTCCAACTGAGACCCAAACGCATTGAGGACAAGTAAGTATGGTGTGAATACCTTACGCACCTCCACTTCATCTGCAGGCGTAACATCAGGCTTCAGGAACAGTTCCTTCGCCTCTTCCCATGGCCAGTCTTCTGGCATCGAGACACCACCTTTCCCCTTCCCCTTCCCCTTTTTCTTTAATTTCGGTTTTGGTTTACTGGCAGAAGGCATTTCGGCATCAGAGTCGTCTGGCCGCTCAATATCAGATTCTGGTGTTGGTTCCTCTTCCTCTTCTTCCTCCTCTTCCTCAGCGGCAGCCTTCTTTTCTGCAGTTCTGAGACAGGGTTTAGTCAAAACGCTTTTTATGAAGAGAAGAGCTATTCACTTAGCTTGAAGATGCCTGACAACACCCTTTAGGCCCTTGTATTCACGAATGAGCTTGAGCGCTGATTTGGGACCGACACCCTTAATGGGCTCGAGATAATCACAGCCAAGGAGAATACATAGGTCGACGAACTAGAGTAACGGTGAGGAGAGTGGATGAATATAATTAAATAGAGTACCTGGCTCATGTTCATGTCAAGACCTTCCAAAGCTGCTTTGAGATTGATCTCACTAATGGGCTGTTTCTTGGCTTCGGAAAAGGTCAAATGACGGAAGAGAATCGGCGCATTGAAGGTAAGAGTATCCATATCTTCGGAGCCAGCGGCGTAAACCTATGATAGCTCAGATATCGTAAGGTTCAGAACAAAATTCGCTACCTTTCCACCTCGAGCAAGTTCTGCGCACTGAGCTTCAGCCTCTGATGGCGCCTGAAGATATATGAGCATAAATCACGAAATAAGCCAAAGTCGACATACAACTATGACTGGGATGCCCATAAGCTTCAGTAATCTTATGCATTCCTCATTGTGTTGTTTGGTGACCTTGACAGTTCGGCGAGAAAACCTATCAACGTCTTCCGCTGTGCCAACTTCTTTAGCTTCAGCGCCTTCTTCCTTTGCCTCTTCACGTCTTGCAAAACGTTTAGAGAGCTTCGTGAGAGATGAATGCTAAGTTGAATGCTGAAAAGACAAGCCACATACCACTCCCTTCTTGAGCTCTGGGGGTTTACCATCGAAAACATAGGCAGGCTTGATACCGTTTTCAACGATACGAATAGTTCTGTAGAAGAATCCCATTAAATGACTTGTGACTTCTCCCGCGTCGTTCATGAGCATTTCTCCGTCGCGTTGACGGACAGCGATTAGGAACTGGTATATAGACATGGAAGCGTCGATAGCGACTTTGCGTCCAAAGAGTGTTTTGATTTCGTGTTCCTTGATTGCGTGAGGAGCATGCTCAGAGATGAGCCCAGTAAGACCTTTGATACCCATGATAGACACTGAAATAGAACACCAGTAAAGGAACAAACGCGGGTCGCGCAGTGTCGCGAGTCACGTTACCTATTCAAACCTTCATGTCTTCCTCGATACGCTTCGTGTCCCCTTCTTTATTTTTTCTTTTGTGGATATTCTTCGTTCATCTTGCTGGAATATACCTATTTACCAGCGGATTCCTACTAACAAGGCTCGCTCTCACCAATGTCACGGCTTGCAACGACGGGTCTTGCACCCTTCCACCAACTCACAAACGAGCAATTGTCCTTATAATTGACTCGCTGAGATTTGACTTTATTGCTCCTGCACCGTATATTCCTTCGGAAAACAACGCGGAGTATTCTGTACACCACCACTTAACATTGACACTCCCTTCTCTTCTTACCGATGCACATCCACGAAACTCGTTCATTTTCAATTCATATCCAGATCCACCGACTGTTACACTACAAAGAATAAAAGGCCTCACTACTGGCTCACTGCCCACATTTGTTGATATAGGAAGCAGTTTTGGCGGCAGCGAGATTGAAGAAGATTCAATCATTGGTCAAGTTGGAATGAACGGCAAAGAGGTTGGTCGGTTATACTTTTAGCTACTTGCGACTGATCAGGGACCAGGCAGCTTTCATAGGCGATGATACATGGATGAATGTTTTTCCCAATGCGTTCCACGTCAATATGACTTGGCCGTACGATTCCTTCAACGTGGAAGACTTGCACACTGTCGATAATGGTGTCATTACACACCTGTTCCCATTACTCGAATCTGGAAACACCCCAGATCTCATTATAGGACATTTTCTTGGTGTAGATCATGTTGGTCACCGTGTAGGACCTTACCACCATTCCATGCATTCCAAATTGCTCCAGATGAATGCTACACTGACTCGTGTTGTCGACTCGCTTTCCGACGATACTCTACTCGTCGTCCTTGGTGACCACGGTATGGATCGTGCTGGCGACCATGGAGGTGACGGTCAGCTTGAAACCAGTGCTGGCGTATGGATTTACAGCAAAAGCATTCCCCTTTGCGACGACGAAAAGATTTCCAATAAAATTCCTTCACAATTACTGCCATACACTACCTTTCCCGATGCTGACTCGCCTCATCGTTATATACAACAAATCGATTTGGTACCCACTCTTTCACTTCTGCTCGGTTTACCCATTCCTTTTGGTAACCTTGGGACGGTGATACCAGAACTTTTTTGGAGGCAATCCAACCCTCCTCAAAATCCCACTGAAGAGTCTTGGGGATGGGGTAGCATAAGAAAGACGGCAGTGAAGGATGAAGATCGTTCGCGCGCGAGCTCGCTGATACGAGCGTTACGGTTGAATGCCCTGCAAATACACACTTATCTCGACACCTATCGTTTATCCAGCTCAGGCGCTGAACTGGACGATGCGTGGTTGACTTTGGAGTCTGCCTGGAACGGCACTCACGTTGATGAAGAATTGGCTTTAGTAAATCTGTGGGACTACACACGTCTCGCTCTTTCCTCCTGTCGCTCAATATGGGCTCAGTTTAATCCTTTACTGATGGTTCTTGGCTTGGTTTTGTTTTCGGCCTCCCTTCTTTCAACGTATTCTGTTTATTCTGGCATCGGTAAGGTGACCTCATCTCATCTTGACCCTGCTACACAGACAACCGTCGTATGGGAAGACTGGCTCATTGCGCGCATGTGGCAAGCTTTGCGTGGACTTGCCGCTGGTTCCACCCTTGGTTTTCTCGCTTCTCTAACTTACGAGACACAACTCAAGACTTTTGGGAAAGGCATGGATTCCCTGGATTGTATCCTCTTTATGGCTCCGTTTGTTTCGTGCGTTATGGTAGGGAAACTATCCTTGTCCAAAATATTGGGCCTGCTGCCTCCGATGTCAAACATCTTGAAAACCCTTCCCTTCGTACTACATGCGATATCCTTCTTTTCCAATTCGTTTACATTTTGGGAGGACCGTATCATCGCATTTCTTCTTCCCTCTTCCCTTATTCCTCACGTCTTTATCGGTCTTCGAGCTCCCACCGCTCGCCTCCGCCGACGTATACTGGGCTTCACAGGCCTATTGGTGGTCTGCATCAGGCTTATGGCAGTCAGTACTGTGTGCCGGGAAGAACAACATCCTTATTGCCATGTTACATTCTATTCGTCTTTATCATCTTCATCTGCCCTTGAAAGTACATACACATCCACGGTAGTTCCTCCATCTGCATCTTCATCCTCGGCACCCACATTTGCCGTCATCGGGGCTCCCCTTATGGCGATTTTGCTCCCTATCATTCTCAGTCGTTGCTTGAAACAATCGAAATCCGATCAAGGACTGGCCACTGTATGGTTCAACTGGATCATGACGCCAAGTCTCTTTTGTGGCTCTGTTTACTGGTTGATCGAGTATGTGGAGACGGCTGGATTGGTGGATGAAAGTGAATGGGGTGCTGTACTTAGGTTTTGCAGGACCTTCTTGTCACGCGCCGCCTTGGGCTGGTCGGTTGTTGTCGGCGGTGTTGTATGGTGGAAACATCCTTTGTGCATTTCTATCGAAACATCAGAAGGACAGCGACAAATCAAAATTTTAGGGTTCGCGAATGCATACGGAGCACCGTATATGTTATTCTGGACCATACCATTCTCAGCGGTATGGGCAACTACCCAACTTACCGGCCAAATCGTGCTGGGTCTCTCAGCTATCGCATTAATGTCATATCTAGAAATCATCGACGGAATAAGAGACGTCCTGATGGTAGAAGAAGCGTTCACCTCGAATCGGCTTTCGGATATCCTCCCGTCAGGAGATGACTTTGCACTTGGTGCAACACAAAACAATCACTCACCAAACGTGAAATTCTACGAAATTACACCTGTAATCTTATTGGCAATGCATTTGTTCTTCCGCACAGGCCACCAATCCACCATCCCGTCTATCCAATGGAAATCCTCTTTTCTACTCACCTCGACGTTGACCTATCCTTGGGCTGGTACATTCATAATCAATACATTAGGGCCCATCTGGGTCATCTTGACAGGTGTGGGTTTAGTAGGCGTTTGGTTGAAAGGCCCAAGATTCTCTTCAGTTCCATCCCCGAAGGAAACTCAAAAAGATAGCCAGCAATCCCCGCCCGTAGTTTCAGCCGATGACCAAATCCAATTATCGATCCTGCTATGTAGTCTGTGTGTTAGCATGTACCTCATGACCATTCTGCTCACGACTTCTCTCTCTGCATCTATCCTTCGACGACACTTGATGGTGTGGAAAGTTTTTGCGCCAAGGTGGATACTTGGAACAGTGGTTGTTTTGGTAGGCGACGTGAGCTTACTTATGGTTTATGTGGGGGCTTGGCAAGTAAGACGCGTGGTGGAGAGAACTTTTAGTAGAATGATGGGCCAGGCTCTCACTTAGCAAGAACATTTTGCTCCAAATTATAAAGTATATTAGATATCGTTCTTAAGTAAATAACTGTGGTACAAGTCTTTACAGTTGCATCGCTGTTACTTCAACTTGTAGATTTCCCTTCTCAGTTGTCTGCTTGACTTTTTTCTTCTTCAGTTGCTCATATGAGACCCCTACATCTCTCAATCTCAAAAGACTAAGCGCTGCCTCTGCGGCGGCGAGTCTTACTTCTTCTTGGGTCGCCTTTCCACTATATACATCATCAACCCTTGATCCCTCCAACTGAACGTCATCAACTAAGATACCACAACTAATTCTCCCTTTCTCTTTCTTGTAATCGTACTTTATCACCTTTGACTCTGGTAACTGCTTCCCTGCCCACATCGCCAGTCTTGATACTGGATGTAAAACATCGACATCCTCTAGGACCATGCGTTCAAGAATTTGATACAAGCCCAAGCTACGCATGACCTCCCTAACAGAATCCAAGTTTCCTCCAGAATCCAAGTAGACAGCTCCAAGGATGCTCTCTATCATGTCGCTGAAAAACTTGGGTGCCTGAATGCGCGTTAATGCAGCCCAAGGGAACATGCTTCCTTCGACAGAGTCCAGTGCCTGCGTGATCTCGGGTTCGCGTTTGAGGAATCGGTGATAGGTGAGGTCTTGGTCTTCGAGAATTCGAGGGCTCGAGTGGAGGAGACACTTGAACAGGTGAACGTCGTGTTGTTCTTCCTCTGGAACAATTTTTTGTTCACCCCGGTAACGCTGCGTTTTACTCGTACTAAATTCCTCCTCGCCACGCGAATTGGCAGCATACGCCTTTGGCATTATCGCCTTGATCCCCGTCGTCGAACGTAAGCACACGAACGCCAGGATATGTGCATTCACCATGGCACTTTTTCGCAAAAATATATGGCCAGGTGAATAATTCTTTGGCCGTCCGTCCTTTCCTTGAGCATGGAACAAGAAATTCGTCACAACCATATCCAGAACCGCATCCCCAAGGAATTCCATTCGCTCGTACGAAATTGTTCCATGATCATCTTGGCACGACGGATGAGTTAAAGCCTCTAAGAGGAGAAGTGGACGGATGAAGGTATATTGGATGATATTTTGGACGTTTTCTAGTTGCCTGGGAAGCGAAGCTCCTTCGGGCATGGATACAAGAGTTGCATCCGAGCGCTGGAGAACTTGAGATATACGCTCGGGAAGAGGAAGCCAGTGTTCCAGATTAAGTTTGAAGAACTTGGCGCATTCATAACCAAAGGCCAGATCACCATGGACATAGGCTGCACCTATAAGGGATTCGACTACATCCGCGAGAACTATACAAGTATTAGTAGATAATGCAGCACGCGAGTGAATCGGCAAACCTTTGGTTGACAATTGTTGCAAATTCTTCTTCTTCTTCTTCTTCTTCTCCTTCTCCTTCTTCTTCTCTCCGTCTTTGTCCTTGTCTTGTTCTGGTGAGTCAGGCGACCCCATGACAATATCCGTAGATTGACCTGAGTCCATTGATCGTTCTGATTCAATTTTTTTAACATTCGCTGTTTCTGGTTCGGGAGATGCGTCTTTCAACGAAGCGGCCTGTTGAGAAACATACAAAGGCTTCCATTTCTTCCCGATTAGACGATCTACAAAATCAACGGGATCAGTTCATTCTTGACTTGTGCAAACAACGAGCTTACCACGAATTATCCAACTATAAAGCTTCCTCGTCATGTTCTCATTTGCCAACCTCACATTTGATACTGCGTGATCTTTCCTTTTTGTCAGGTACCCTTCGGGCCACAGAGGATACTGTGCTAAAAGCTGGACACAAACGACCAACTTCAACACCGTATCGCCCAGCGTCTCCAGTCGCTGATAATTTTCAGGTTCTGATGACACTGGGGCGCACATGGCCGTGATGAGTAGGGTATTGGGAATCATAGAAAGGACCGAGCGGTCGGTGAAAAGGTTTGAGCGAAGTGAGTCAACTGTAAGGTGAAGTGAGAGAGCACGTATGACGGAAGGAAGGAGAAAAGCATAGTGGGTTTCGGATTTGGATAAAAGGGGGATGCTAGCATATTGGGGTAAAAGAAGGAGAGAAGCGGGCGGCGAAGGAGGTACAGATGGACGCGGTAAAAGAAAGTTAGTCCGAGGGTGGAAAGGGCGCACTTCGATGAGCGGATATATTATCTGAACGTCTGTGAAACGTGAATACTGCTCGAGTACCTTGGCTTCCTCTTCCTCATCCAGTGAATCCCATCTCCATTGTACAAAGTCGTAAGGTTTGGATGAAGCCGTTCCATTGCACACAACGCCAATATCATCTGGATAATGGAAATCTTGGCCGAATTCCAGTGCAGGAGCTTTGATGCTGGCCTGAGAATCCACGGATGCATTGCGGGCGAGAAGGAGACTCTGCAACCAGGCCCTCCGTTGGTCCCACTGTGACGAAGAATCCTCCGTGGGACGAAGGAACAGATACACAAAGTCTAAATCGTTCCAGTTCATACGTGAACCATTGATACTCCAGAATAACATTCGAGTATATTCTTGAGCTTCGGCGACCCGTTCGTCTGAAGCTTCAACTGTGCATACAGGCTCTAGCAAAACGCAGAGCGTATTTAGAGAAGGATGATGAAGCTTTACTTCATCGGACGAAGTCCAGAGCGGAGCCTGCCTTCGTGTGAGCATATGTAGGGAGGGAAGATTTCCCACCGTCAGTTTCGAGACGAACCACACTTCAGAGCCATCTTCAACGGTAGTGAGAGGGTCCGGACACCAGGGATCCATCTGTAGAGAAACATTGACCATACTGGTCCGTTTTTCAACCTCTTTCTTCAACTCTTCAACCTCTTCATCTTCATCAACAAGCGGAAGGAGGTTGTCGCTTAGCAATCCCTTTCTGTAAAGACGCAAGTATGTCTCGAACGCCGCATGGCGATAGGCTGATACTTTCGTAGGGTATATTCGTTCAGTGCGGAAGATTCGGAGGTCCTGTGCAAGAACACGAGGCAGAGTGACCGTTGAGGACCAAGGACCAGTATATGGATTCGACCCGGGGCGATTATTGAACGAGTGCCACCCAATGGGATAATCTGGAGGATCCAAATCATACAGCGGCTGATACACAAAGTGGCCTCGGTGAGGCATCACAGCGCAAAAGTGATTGAGATGAGGGATTGCAGACTGTAGCGTAAGCAACGCCCTGTAAAAACCAGTTGTCAAGATGAGAAAAGTGTGTTAAGAAAATTGCTCGCCCAGTCGATTCAACTCGGAATGGAGGCATATCGTCGTCATCTATCCCACCATCATCTCCAACACAAGCATTCCTTGACGGGTCCAAATATCTGGCTACCATTTCCTTCTCTAATATCTCCCACTTGTTTACATTCTCCTGAATCGAGGATCCATTCTCAAACATCATGATGAACGTGCTCCGCTTTTTTCGTGCTCGTCCACGGCTCTGGGCCCATGAGGCCATGTTCGGGGGCAAGTCCCATCGAATGACACACCCGCATGCCTAGGGGATAATCTCTATGAATCCTCACCGCATAAATGAAAATTGGATTTTCGACATGCCTGAACATCTATCCCTTCCTCCGCAACGGAAGTAGAGATAATCAGATTCTTGTCTCCCAGCTTAAAATCGATGAGTGTATTTTCTTGAGATTGCTTAACAAACTTTCTGGTGATATCCAAAAAGGCATGTCGATGACTGCTATCGGAAGCGCCAAGTAGAGGGGCAACCTGGAAGTCAGCCTTTGTGACAGGATGATGCTTCAACAGCTCTGCCAACGCAAGAACGACCTTTGTCAACAAATTGTTAATATTCTGGACACGAAAAGAATTGTCCACTAGCTTACATCGCGCCGCTGAACAAACACTAGTCCGCTGAAGGTCTCGTTCTGTTTCTCCGCGTCCTCTTTCTCATTTAACAGACACTGAATAAGGGCAGTCACCTTGTCCGACTGTTCGTCTATGACATCATCTGGAAGGTACGAGACTGGTGTACACATAATGTTGTTTATGATATCCAAAAGGTATGCTTTTTCTCGACTTTGCCAGGTAGGCATAACATGGTCCGACCGCGCTGCTTGTTTTGCCTGTTCCAGTACTGCCCAAACAAACCAGTCTGCTGCCCATACGCCGAGATCATACATGATCTCTGTAGCCGTCCTCTGAAAGTCTCTAAGGCCTTTATGAGTGAACGTCCCTTCAGTTGCAATGGTCTTGGAAAGTTTCTGATCAATGCGTAAGTACTCTGGGGAACCGATGGCTGCCTTAGAGAGATCAAAACGAAGCGACTGGATGTAAGGATCGTTTTCGATGTCGAGATTACTTGAAATATAGGTTAGGGCAGCTAAGTTAGTGGAGAAAGGAGGGTTGTTTTCGTCGGGCTGGTTGTATATGACATGTTTGAATACAGGACGGTGAACGAAGCCTTCGAGCTCAGACCGGTGGCGACGAGGTGATACGATGATACTATCTAAATTTTTCTCGATCATCCTAAAATCAAGCTCAGCAAATGAGGTTATAAGTCGAAGTAAGGCACCCCACTGGAAAGCTTTGTCAACATTTCCTCCAAAGATTGGGCTTGCTGTAAGTCCTAGAATCATTGGACGGTTCTGTCGATGAATAACACCGGGTTCTCTTGGAGGTAAGGTGTGATAAAACTCTGTCATAATTCGGTTGTATGGGTCATTTTCGACGGCGTGATGGGCCTCATCAAAGACAATAAGTTGGATATCGACACCTAGAACGATATAGCCATGTCGCAGGGCATCTAAAAGGACCTGCGGCGTCGACACCATGACCGCATGAGTCGAAAGCACGCTTTTCCAAAGTTGAGCATCTTTCCATTGATCTGGGGCCAATTTTCCGGAGATGAGGCCGACGGAAACAGGAAGCGCAGCCTTTATGATCTCGTATTGCTGGTTACAAAGAGCGACTGTCGGGGCCAAGAACCACGACAGCTAGAGTGCGTGTGAGCTATACTCTAAGGCGATAGAAAGGCTCGCTTACTTTTCTGGATTCGCGCTCGCTTTCATGTTTCAAACGTAGTACGGCGACATGAGTTTTGCCTGAGCCGGTATCCATTGCGATGATGATGTTCCGTCTCAGACTTTCCTCGAGCATCTCCTGCTGGTAACTTCTTGTTTCGATAGACGCGTTCCCAGCGTCCGAGTTTGATGCGCTTGGTTCGGGCATCGGAAAGAACGATTAATAGTGAAGAGAGTGTGGGGAGAGGTTCCACAAGGTTTAGGATCTGTCTATCTGGCTTTAAATACCCAGTTCGCGGTTCGCAGTTCGCGCGTCTCTAGTTGAATGATCTATGTAAGAACAAACAAAGTAGTAGCGCTGCGGATGATCTATCGATGAAGGTCAGAAGTTCATTCATCAACAGTCTGATGCAAAGCTTACGATCCGAGAGGAACAAGCGCGTGTGCGCAGCAAGGATGCGGTAGAACAAACGAATGCGAGCGTCTAGAAACTCAAACGGACCGGTCTCCTATCTTATAATTATCTAGAATACGTCTTAGATTCTACTGTGTCTACTGCTATCTAGACTCCATAAACCCTACGAGCATTAGCCCTAGCCTCCCTCAATATCCAGTCTGAGTTCACCCTAGTTCCTTCCTTTTTGATCTCATTCACCAACTTTGCAACAAAATCGCTCGTCCAGGGTATCATCGCGGTATGACTAAGAGGTAACCTCTTCCCCCTGAGTTCGTTCCCATTAGGCATACTATACATCGAAGGGTAGATATTTGAGGGAACCATGTAGGGCGCGTCCGTTTCTAAAAGGATACGCAGAGGTGACGCGGAAGGCGAAGCAGACGGAGCGGCCATACGACGGATCAATGTAGAGGTATCGTAGTTGGAAGCAAAAGTCACTACGCCGGTGATACCGATGCAGAGGTTTGGAAAGTGATCTAGTAAACGTTGACCAAAGTCTGGCGAATCAGTAAAACAGTGTATGTGTATCTGTGTATGAAAGTTAGCAGGAATATTGCAGTAAAAGGGTTTTTTCATTACGGGATGGTCTTTGGGGACAATCTCTTTGAGGATCCTTTCGGTGTCGGCATCAGCCTCTCGTGTATGTATCGTTAGGGGCTTTTTCAGTCTAACAGCCTGTTTCAGTTGGCGAGCAAAGACGTCTTGCTGTATCTGTCGCGGTGAGTTATCGTAGTGATAGTCAAGGCCCACTAAAGACATGTTGAGTAGAGAACATGGACCGATAGAATAGACTCTCACTTTCTCCCCATCCGACACATCTTGGATGCTGCATCGCTTCTAGGCTACACAATGGTTATCAAAGACGATACCGACGGCGAAAGGTTGACATACATATTGGCTTCAACCTCATCATTGTAAAGTTTAGCATCATGCGGGTGTACGCCTACAACAAACATTAGATCGAGTTCATCGATAACAAACACGCCGACTTACCCATAACAAACCAGTATTCCAGGCCGCCCCACTTCTCTTTCCTATCTTCCTCCTTCAACGCAGAATCTGCAAATTCCTTCCACAATTTCCGTACAGGAGCCTGGTACCCCTAAGTTGAAGTTGACGATGAGGAAAGAAACTCGTTGACTTACCTCACACCAGACATCTACAATCGCCTCTACACGTTTACCAGTGTACATGCCCTTGACAAAGTCGAACACGTTCTTATATTGTGCATTGCCAGTCTTGTTATATTTGGAGATGTACGATTCAAACGTCGACGCCAAATGCGTATGGGTATCCACGATTTTCACCGTCGAAGAATGTGCTGGAAGCTGAAGAAAACTTTCTGAAGGCGTACTGGACTGCTTGTTGTTTTTGCCCATTGTTGTGGCTGTTGTGCTAAAGTTTTGAGGATAACAGTTTATTGCACTATTGGTCTCTCTTATAAAGGATCGTCGGGTCCGAGACACAGCACGAGTCAGTATCGGAGTAAATTTCGAAAGACTCAGAGTGGATAGGGGAAGCATGAGAAAAAACGGAAACTGTCACGTTTTATTATTATAACTTTCCTCGATCTCCACTGCCAGGTTATTCAACGCGCGGTGGACGGACGGTCCGAGCATTTTCTGACATTCTAGCAAGGGATGTACAGAGTAAAGGCATTACAGCGATTAATTTCTGCTGCTCCTCAAAGAACATGGCACACCAGATTTCCGTATGTCTGTTCAGTTTCAAAACCCCAAGCTTTCTTCTAATAGTCCACACTTAGCCATCATATACAAACCGCAGCAATACACAACAGCGTTCCGAGACTTCACCCCAGAAAACCTTCAGGAATCCAGGAAACCGGAGAACAAGACTTTGACCAAGCCTCTATTCAAGAGCTGATAGACGGAGGGTACGTTTGTTTCTAACCTGTGGCTGAATAACGTCCTGACGCGTAGTTCTAGGCTAGAAAACATGTCGGTGTCTTCACCTGTTGTTCTACGATATCTTATTCATTACCTTGCAGAGACACGGAAGATGACTTTAACCCGGACTCGGGACCTCTAGAGTTTGTCAATCTTCGTATTTCTTGCTTCCTGATCTCAGCCTCGGTTCTTACAGACTAGCAAACTCCGAACACGAGCTTTTTGGCACCACGTCTGTACCTTTTCCCTTCCTCCTACCTCTTAGAATGCTAATAAAATTTTTGACTGTAGAGACGAACTCCTTCCCATAACTCCCCTACCATCTGGTCTTGACCCCCGTCAACTTCCCGTAAAAATTAATTCCACCTCCGACCTTGGTCCGGATCCTTCCGAAGAAGCCTATGCTGCTTCCCTAGTCCACGGTCGCTCAATTCATCTCCCCTACCTCCATCCCCGGACGCACTCTATTCCAGCAGGAAACGTCACTTTCTATTCTCATCACCCGAAGCTCCTCGCCCTCTTCACCCATTTTGCAGGCCACGCAGCCAGCTCCCTAGGCATCCCGACATCTAAAGTCGTTCCCCTTCCTACTCGACGTCGTTTATGGACAGTCATTCGTGCCCCTTTTGCGTACAAAAAGAGCCAGGAAAATTTCGAGCGAAAGACATATAAAAGGATGATCAAAGCTTGGGATGCTGATCCAGAGGTTATAGATCGGTGGTTCAGGTATCTCGAGAAACATTCGATGGGTGGTGTTGGGATACGGGTGACTAAATGGGAGAGACTACCCTTGGGCATTGGTAAAACACGTCTGGCACATGTGCAGCAGGCGTTCAAGGTGCCGAATGGCGTGTCGAAAGCGGATATGAAGTTGCTCGAGGTCCAGGAGGAGACTGATTCTGATGCAACTAGAAAACAGGCTATCACGGCCTTGAGCTCGAAGATCGTGAAGGAGGAGATGGGACTTGACGTCTCTGGAAGTTTGGCGAAGAAGTCCCAGCTGAAGTTCCGGGAGAACGCTTCGGCTGCGAAGCAGAAGATCAAGAACTCTGTGGCTCCGTCTTCCACTACCAAATCCAAACCTAGTTCTCAACCTTCATCCAAAACTGCTGATGTCGCGAAGCAAACGTCAGAGCCAAAGCGTTCGTCGCCTAAGCCTCAGCCTGCAGCTGCTGATGTCACGAAGCGCGCGCCAGAAGCCAAACGCTCCCCGAGTTCGTCTTCGAAACTCCCCCAGTCATCCGGTCAACAAAGCCAGAATGGGCAGGAGAAGAAGGGCGCTAAACCAGATGGAAAAGTATAATCTAAATCATTCAATCTACAGCGCACTAAATTAAGTGACCAGCAATGAGACATACCTTTCAATGAGACAAACAATGAGAACGGCACTCTTCTACTTGTACACTTCACAAATATTTTATGAATAGATATATACATCTTACACTCTCTGAACAAGTTCTCGTCCAAGTAGCCCATTTATGCTTATTCTGTATTAAGTTTTCAAAGCCTAACATGAAATCATCAGTTTTTGTAGTATGGGCATGGCGTTTTTTCAGAAACATACTTGACACTAGTAGTACATTGCATCCAAGCAGTTGCTATCTAAAAAGTTCATGACAAGAGCCCAACAGACGTTGGGACAAGCAGTTACAGCGGGTTTATGCGCATGTGACAGCTGTCTCATTCACGGCAAGTGACTTTTTCTCTGTCTTACTTGCAATTATCATTTTAAAATTCGAAAAATCACAGAAGGTTGTTATTGATTATAGAAGGTATTTAGTCATTTTATTTCTCAGTTTTGGTTAATGGAGATAGCAGGCAGATTACGAAATTTGTCTCATTGCCGTCAAAGACTGTAATGGATAGAATCCAAAATTAGTACTTTTGTCTTGTTTATGAGGTGGGCAAGACTGCCTAGTTTCACGTATGTAGCAAAGTACTCTCATCGTACGCGACCCGTGATTTTTTGTCTGAGAAGAAACCTATTTTCGATCTCTCCCGGACCCCATGTCATCTTTCAACAAAGACACCTATCTAGTCGGCGGATTTCCTGTCTGGGTTTACTCCAGCGCCACCTCTGAGCCTTCTAGCAAGCCTCTATTCATTCTTTTCTTCTTGCATGGCCGGGGTGGAAAGGCAGATGATCTAGAACCCAATATCAAGATAATCTTCGAGAACATTGCCAGTTCGGCAAAAGTCCTTGACAAGGATTTGCTAGTCGTTACTTTGGCAAGTGTTCTGTCATTGATCTGTATACATGTTAATCGCGAATGCAGGACCACAGAAACCACGGAGGGCGTCTTATCGACGAAAAGGCAAACTTTGGCTGGGATGAAGACGAAACCAAGTCTAATCCTCGACATGCGTAAGTATCAGCTCTTGAATTATCAATTTATTCTGATTCATCAGGTCAGTATCGACATGTACGCGATACAAGGCAAGTTTTAGAATAGGGGTATGATATTTGTTTTAATATGGCTGCAGAGGGATCCATGAGGGATGTTTCGTTCCTGATTGACTATCTCCCAGCCTATCTGTTCCCAGAATCAGAGCGAAAAATCTCTGGCTGGGGTCTAGCAGGTGTCTCTCTAGGCGGACATTCTACTTGGGAATCTCTTACCAAAGGTGATTTTCCCGTTCTTTCTCTCAGGAATCGTCTCATTTCATCGGATTTCACAGAACCCAGAATTACAGTCGGCGTTCCAATCATTGGATGTCCCGACTATTTGAAGCTCATGTCCGGCCGAGCAGCGAAATACGGAATCTCGGTGGACGAGTCGGGAAACAAGTATTTTCCGAAAAGCCTGTTGAGAGTAATCAAAGAACGAGGCGCTCTGTCGACGCCGTATTTTGTGGAGGACAGTTCAAATCCGTTTTATGGGAAGCGTATTCTAATTCTCAGTGGAGCTGAAGATCCTTTGGTACCCTGGAGTGCCAGCCAGAGTTTTGTGGAGAAATTGAGGGTTGGGCCTGCGGGAATAAAGAAGGTCGTGGTACAACCTGACACAGGTCACAAATTTTCTCCAGAGATGGTCGTCGAAATGTCGGTCTGGTTGAGAGATGTGATTTTGCAATAGGCAAAGCGTTTATTTGTTTCAGCGCTTAAATAATGTGTAGATTACAAAGAAAACTTGTTTTGCTCACCCCCGTCGTCAACGACGAGCTCAAAGTCTGTTTTCCTCAGCAAAGAACGCTGAAAATCATCGTAAACCAACGGCGACCATATCTCGTTACTCCTCTATCGCTACCCTCTCCCAGGAATTCACCATCAACAACGCCGTACAAACAAATTATTCCCTCATAATTTGTGGCCAGAACTTGATAAGTCGCCTACAAATTGCCGTAGTCCCCGCCAATGCCCCGTCGTGTTTCAGCGAGAACAGCAACTCAAAACCATGTGCCTGTTCAATCTGAACCCTCTTCTGCTCTCATTCCTCCCCAGTCTCTCCCCGAAAACCTGGTCATTCTCAGAAAGCAATGGAAATGGGCGGCTTTCAGTCAATTCTTCTTTACTTTCTCGCCGTTGTTCAACATGGATGATGTCACATTAAAGGTATGTTCCTCTTGACCTCCTCGCTGCTTTCCGCTCAATACGCTTCGTGGTTCTAGGATGTCGAGGACGATTTATATCTGGGCAGTTCTCTCGTCATACCGCGTATCATAGTTAGGCTTCTGTATACACTTTCTTATGACCGTAAAGTGAAGTACGTACTATACGTTGACTCTATACTGCATTTGACGCGTACTGACCGCGTTCTAGTCTCAATAACTGGCAAACAACTCTCCGACGTCAATATAACAAGCGCGACCCCGCAGCCAACCCTATAGGTCCTGAACCTATCAAAGACGAGACAGATTCTGTCGCCTCACCAGAACCCGAACCTGAATCCACAAAGATGGAAGAAGACGTAGACGAAACCTCTACTCGAGAACACTCCATGTCGGTGCTGAAAGACGAAGTCAAGTCGGAGAACGGCTCTATGCCACCAACTACCCGCAAAACAACGACTGAAGAACCGAATGAAGAACCTCCTTCTGATGATGCTCCAGAGCAAGAATCTAGGGATTGGATGTCCCTGTCCATGCTGGACAAACTAGACTCTCTCCATCTGCTGACCGAATGGCAGTTTCAAAGCCCTCATCGTGTACGGACACTCATGAAGACCGAAGACGACCAGGCTTCTTGGGTTAGTTGTCGCTTCTACGCCATTTCCATTCTTGGATTGACGAGTTTCCCAGCGAATTGAACCCATCGGCTACGACGCCAAGCGGAATGCTTACTGGCTCATAGGTGGTGCGTAAAACTCCTTTACAGTTCGCTCTGTTGTACCCATATCTCCTCCCTCGCCAGCCGACCGACTTTGGATCCAACGAGTTCCACCTAAACCTCCAAGGCCTCCCCCAAAAACTCTCTGAAGCGTAAACGAGCCACCGGTACAAAAACCCAAACCAAGACATCTTCTCCCAGTAAACGTCCGCGTTTACAATCTACACCTGCTACTAAGAAGAGCAAAGCCGCCGTCACCCAAGCCTCAGGACCCACCGGCGGACGGCGTGGTCGTGCAGCGAAGGATCAAGCAAAGATAAAACTAGATCAACAAGCCAAACAGCTGGCAGAACTCAACAGACAGGCTTCCTTACTAGACTCTAGTCCTAATCGCAGATCATCTGTTCGCGGTGCCGCTTCTCTCTCCAAAGCCGCTCCACCTTCTCCTAGTCGATCTGGTTCACGCACAACCAGAGCTTCAGCATCTGCACGGCCGCTTGGTACACGATTGAGCTCGAGATTGAGGGGGTCACTGGATGATGAATGGCAGGCTATACCTAATGAGTGGTTGCACGACGAAGACGAGGATGAATATGAAAGCGATTCAAAGGGGAAGGAAAAGGCCAGAGGGAAATTTCCTACTCCGCCTAGGAGTCTTGCGGGCTCGAGTATAAGCGAGTTGACGGAGCTTAGTGAAGAAAGAGAGGAGGAGGAGAAAGAGGAAGAAAACGAAAAAGAGGAGGAAGAAGATGAAGAAGATGAAAAAGAAGATGAAAAAGAACAGGAGGAACCGAAAGTCGAAAAGGCTGATGAGCCTGAGCGACCTATTCTCGATCAAAAGAAAGCTCAAGACCAAGCCTCAGCAAACTTCGTTGAATGGGAAACTGTATGTTCGGTTCATTCACGTTTGTTTCAAATCCTTACTCATGCAATCCTTGTAGATCGCTGTAACGCTTAACGACTGGGAAAATGTAGCTGAACGATGGCAAAACGCTACACACTACTCCGAGAAGTCTCTTTACAAAATCCTCACAAAACGCATTATCCCCATCATCACTGAAGAGCTTCGAGTGCGTCGTCTTTTCATGTCTTTTCATTTTTCTGATTGAATAACCCCCACCCCTCTTTCACAGGAAATCGAAGCCAAACTTCAGGAAATAGAAAACCAACGGCAAAAAGAAGAAGCAGTCAATCACCGTAAGCGATCTTCTCGTCTTGCCATAAAGGAAAGCGAGAGAGAGGAGGCTCGGCTCGCTGCCAAGAAGAAAGTAGAAGAAAGTGAGAAAATGAGTAGAGCAAAACGTCTTGAAGCTCGACAACAAAAGGAGGAAGCTGAGCGCGCGCGGCGCGAATCAGCACGCGAGCAGAGACTGAAAGAGCGGGAGGCTAAGGATGAGCAAGAAGCTCGTGAGGCTGAGGAGAAGGAAAGGCAGGAGAAGGAAAAGGCTGAAAAAGCAAAGCCCAGACCGCAACGCGGGTATGTTAATTCAGCGAAGTCCTGTTGATGATGTCTTACTCACTCTCGTTCTGCAGATCGAAGGCCAAACCCAATTATACATATCACGATATGTCCGACGAGATGTCAGTACAACTGCATCATCCCTCGAGTTCCAATGCTAGTTCCTTCAATGGATCTGCAAGAGCTTCAACACGAGGTTCCCGTACGCCCGCTGGTGACGATTGGGAGCTCGACTGCGAGATTTGTCTTCGTCGTGGTATCAACCTTGTGAGTTGGTTAAACGTCAATGCTTGAGTCTGCGCTAACCAGATTCCTTTTGGTAGGACGATGGCTTACCATTAATGTGTTGTGGCTCATGCGCCAAATGGCAGCACATACCTTGTCATGACCGAGCCGATGCCCAAGCTGGTCGTCCTCGACGAAATTGGGATCAAGTAGATTTTGTTTGCCGCCAGTGTAGAGCGAATCGTATGAATGCATCTTCTGGGTACAGTAGCAATGGGGTGCAAATGCAGTACTCTCACCCACCAGCTTCAATGAATACTCATCCTCCACTCCATTCTCAACATTCGGTAGCACCGGCTCCGTTCAACCATCAAGTGCCGTATGGCCAGGGTTTGGGAGGCTACGATCCTGGATCTGGATCCACAGCTCATATGAGCATGAGCAACGGGTACGCTAATATGCCTGCGGTAAATGGTACTAGGAATAGTAAAGGATATGGGACTTCGAATTTACGGTCATCTGTCCCAGCCACCCAAGCACCAGAATTTGGTCCCACCGCAGCGGGTCAGTCTTTGACGTTCTCGCATTATCAGCCTCAGCAGCGAGACTATTACCCCAATCCTCCTACTGTCACTGTCTACGATCAACAACAGTCTCGTGATTCCCCCGTCGCTACGTATGATCAACGCACCCGCAATTCTCCCGTTGACCAACGGCTACCCCACGACTCTCCTGTTGCATACGACCAACGATCGTACCGTGATTCTCCAGCTGCTTACAGACACACAAATCAATCGTACGGGCACTATGAAGGCCATAATAATCCTCGTAATGTGAGTTGCTGTAATTTTTCTTTGACTCAACTTCTAATACATGATTTAGCTTTCTGGGTGGAACGGAGCCCCCGCCAATCATTCTCTTGGATACTCTCAACCCTCTTCTACATCTACCTACATGCCTAATAGCGCAGAACGTTCTAGCGTCGTCGTCCCCGAGTCTTCATCTCGGCATCTACATCTTGACCAACCGCCAAATCACTACCCGCAACAGCAACGCCACCATCCTCATCAACAGCAGCAGCAGCAATGGCTCCGTCAAGGGGTACCACAGGCTCATATGCCGTTTGCTGCATCGTCTGCCTCCTTCCAGCCTCATCACTCTTAAACCTCATACATTACGACTTTGGAAACCTACACATCCGGAGAAAGACCTGTTACTCGGTAGATGTTTTGTATGTATATCTTAAACTGTTTTTATTGGTTTAGTTTTGGCAAATTGTATACAGTAACACTTTGTGTAGATTAATGAGTAGGTGTTATACAGTGACCCAGGTCGATGCGACCAACAATAGATGAACTCAGATTCGCATGCGCCGCGGATCTACCGAGCTCCCGACTGTGGTAATATTTAGTATGTGTCGAACGATGGTAACTCAACAACTACGCTCCTGATATTGTCATTGGTCCGATAACCGAGCAGGCCTTTACAGTATTGGAGGGCGTGGAGAGCGAGCATGAATCGTTTTTTTGAGGCCTCATACCATCACTTCAACTGAGCACCTTGACCACTCGGCATTCAAGAATCAAGCTTCTTTAAGCTCAAGGCTGGTTCATGCTTGCAGACGATTCTGATTCTCAAGACGTGAACCTTGGAAGCACGATATCGAATATACGGTATGAAGACGTACAACGGTGCCTACAGAAGAACCACTGCAGTGTACCATCCCCTACGGAATACTAGATCATACATTGAAGCCTGAAGGCTTACACTGCAGCAGTGTATGAGTCCCTCTCTTGAATTATCTCGGTTCCCAGCCTCTTCTGGGTCCTAATATTTAGCTCCTCACTCCTTACTACCGGTTGCGTGACGGAGTCGACTCGAGTGCTGTTACTAGTTAGATGAATAACTCGTGTCCTATACTGCTACCAGTACTACTACCATGATTTAACTTCGTCTCCCTCAATTTTGACGCTTCATAGGTTTTACAATGTATACCGGTTGAAGGGATTGGTCACTGAGACCTTGGCAGCATTATCATTACCTCAATGTAACCCGAGCCCCATATAAGAAATTAACGAAATTTTTTTTTTTTTTGACTCAGGCTTAAACTGAAAGGCAGTTTCACTGACCGATTGACTTTTGCAAACACGGTCCTATTGTTCGGCCTTGTCTCCGATGACTGCCACCATAATTACTCTGAACGTTTATCCACCGCATCTAGCGTCGATCAACCAGTTGTATCAGTGGACTGAAGGTGACCATCGCTCATTTATTATGACCAATGAGGGATCGTTCGTTATATGGTATAGGTACTTTCATTGACTCAACTTGAAGCTTTTAGCTCAACACGCATAAAACGGGCGATCGGCCAGGCTTTGAATACCTGCTGCTGCCATACTATTCCGACCCCCGACGAAAGCCAGCCAACCACAGAGACAGAGAGTCATATAAAAGCCAATTGAGAGTATAGGCCTTTATCTCACTAAGAGCCCCACTACGGCAGAGGTTCAAGAAATGGCAATTTCCAGTTCTGACAGCCTCATAAATACCATACCTAATTCGATCCTAATTCTCCTCATCGCTATCCCCACGCTACTCAGACCACTCGCGTATCTATGGAACTACTGGATTGCACCGCGTGCAACACCACTTACATTGCTCCGTGGGCCAGAAATAAAGCATTGGTTCTTTGGCTTTCTTACACCAACCGAGGCGCAGGCGTTCCAGATGTCCCCCAAAATCCTCGAGCATTGTAAAAATTTCGACAGTGTCTGGGCTGCAACCTTCACGAACCGAAGGCCTACCCTAGTTCTGGGGGACCTCGTCGGTATAACCCACGTACTGAACAATGCTCAGACATATACGAGGTCACAGGCACAGATGCGAGTGACGAGGCTTGTGTTTGGTGATGGCTTGGTTGGGGTAGAAGGCGCACAGCACAAGCGGCAGAGAAAGGTCGTCGGTCCAGCTTTTAGTAGCCTGGCGGTGGATGGAATGATGCCCGTTTTCACTCGAATGGCCGAGAAGCTCGCTGCGCGCTGGCAGGAGAGATTACAGTCCGGAAAACAGTGCAGCATGCTTGAGATCAATGCCTACGGCGAGTTTGAGAAACTCTCGTTGGATATCATTGGCATGGTCGGATTCAGGTACAACTTCAAGTCCCTCGAAGGCCAACGTTCGGAGATGGAAGCTGCCTTTGTTGACGTGACAAAGAGTGTTTCGACAGGATCTCTGTACTCTTTCTTGAGGTCGCAATTCCCATCTATTGAAGTATTGGGACATTGGTTCAGTAAGGAGCAAATCCGACTCGATCGTCTCAAGGAAACTATCCACATTATCAGCAAACGGCTTGTGGAAGAGGCTAAAGAGCGTATTGGGCAAGAGGACCTTGGTAACTCGGGCGAGGAAAACGACATCTTGAGTCTCCTTGTACGATCCAACTTATCTACCGATATCCGAGACAGGTTAGAGGAGGAAGAAATAATTTCTTTGATCCCAACTTTGGTCTCCGGAGGCTACGATAATAACACAACTGTCATGTCCTATGCGGCCTACAGCCTGGCCCGGTGCCCACAGACACAGAAACGGCTCCGAGACGAACTGCTGTCTCCGCCAAATGGGTATGAGGATTGGCAGCAGAGTCTAAAATGCCTAGATAAACTGCCTTACCTCGACGCCGTATGTCGCGAGACTCTCCGACTTTACACTCCTCACTCTTTCCCACGTACTTGCACTAAGGACGATATCATTCACTCAGCAAACCATTAGACTGCAGACGGACCTGACAGATCAGCTCCACATTGGACGGATAATGACGTTGTTATTCCGCAAAGGTGGATAAATACCGATGCCATGCTATGGGGTCCTGACGCGGCCTTGTTCAAGCCTGAGCGTTGGATCCAGGATTCTACGCATCAGTACTACAGTGGCGGGTTGCCTCCGGCGATACTGGAGAGTAAGCATTCAGGCTGGAGCCATCTTATGACCTTTTCCATCGGACCAAGAAACTGCATTGCATACAGAATGGCCGTAGCCGAATTCAAGACATGTCTTGCAGTGCTTGTTTCCAGATTCGAGTTCGTACAGCATGATCTAATGGAGAAGGTGTACGGGGAGGTCGAGATTGTAGACAGGCCGCGGGTCAGAGGTGTGGAAGGATATTACATGCCTTGTTGGGTCCAAGCTCTATAGAACGTGACGAGAACGACGAGAACCGATAACTGTCACCTTGCGCCACTTTCATTATCTTGAACCACGAGTAATTTACATACTTTTTTAGCAGTAGAAATAGGATTAGCTACGTTTGTCAAGTGAGTAATTGGGGTGGTCAAAAGTGAACGCGGAAATAAATATCAGCGTCTATCGAACACTGACGCCAATCGGCTCTGACCCACCGGACTCACTACCGATCTTACCATTGCAACACCAACAGGCTCTCTCAGTCTGCGTAATGAGCGATCGTTGCGCATCCCACCCGACTATGGTCTCGAGCGGTCAACGTTTCAACGTTAACTCGACGTTTATGTAGACACTTGGATCCCGTGTGACCTTGGTTCAAGCAGTAGGAACTCAACCAAGGTAAACAGCTACGTTCTTGATATAGCTTGATATACATCTATTGCCATTGGTCTGATATTCGAACCAGTCCTCACAGATAATTTTCGGAGCATGCGGAGAGCCAGCATAGATCATTAATCGCTTCATACCATTATTGACCACTCGACATTCAAGTGTATTCAAGCCCAAGGTTCAAACATTAAACTCATGCTAATTCATCCGAGCAAGGCGGGTTCCAATTCATGCTAGCAGAAAATTTTAATTCTCAATACGCGGACCTTGGAAGCACAGTATCAAATATACGGTGTGTAGAATGCTGCCCACAGAAAAACTACTGATACGATGTCCTCCGCAGGCCATCAACGATCCTCAGACTCATTCGAACAGCTAATACCATACAAAGGGAAATCTACCACCCCCGACGGCCCATTCCATACCTCGACCATCCTGCTTCCGAACATAATGAAGAATACAATTTTGCCACATCGCCGCGCGCCATACATAAATGCATAATCTCTCGGTTCCCTTCTTGTACCGACCAAGTTGCCTCTTGGCTAACAGCCACTCACGATTCAAATAAGAGATGTAACGTCATAAAACTTACTGGCGGCTTGCTGGCGGCGACCAAAATGCAAAGCTTGTTCACCTTCACGGAGCAAAAGGTGTCTGTTCACCTGGCGGAGATCCAGTATTTCCGTCATGGCACTACTATAAATTCAACTTCGCTCGATTTACAGGAATCAAGCTCCTACCGGTGCCATGATATTCAAATCTTCCCTTTACTTCGCCACACTCTACTTGTCGTCTGTGGCTCTTGCCGAGACTGTGTGTATTGTTGGGGCTGGGCCAGCGGGGCTTACTGTCGCGAAGGGGCTCTCAGACAAGGGCTATAAGACAATCGTCTTCGATAAAAGCCCACAATTTGGAGGGAAGTGTCAGTCATACTACGATGATAAGTGCGTGTATTTCACTTCTATATCATTGCTCTACGATATGAAGACCCAATCTCCAGAGGGCAATACCATCCCATGGGTGCTTTACTCTTCGAAAATGAAACGTACACGCAAACTATGCCCATAGTCAACGCGTCTGGTGTTCAGTCGACGCCTTTCTCCTATGATATCCCCTTGGTTATATACCATAACGATGGAACCACTCAAGTGTCTCCAATCCCGTTATCTGAAATGACCAAACTGCCCCAGTTCAAAGCTGAAATTGACAAGTACAATCTTCTGTGGAATCAGTCTGCCCCGAACCTGACAATAGGCTATACGGTCTGTAAACTCAGAGAATTTTACCATGTCAACCTTCGATTGGTTCAAAGCGAACGATCTTCCTTTACTCCTTTTCTTATTCCTTAATGGCATGATTCCATACGGGTATGGAGATGTGAGAGATACACCGATTGTATGTTTGTATCTACTCTTAATTCAATATTGCTTGACCGATCTATGTATTCCAGCTTTATATGCTCACTTACATGACGCTGGATATCTTGGAGTTCTTTGCTGGTCAGCGCGATGGATATATCATAGGTAAGCCATCTCGTCACTTATCACAGCGGACTGTTTATTGAACTCTTTCATCTTTCAATGATTAGATTTCCAAAAGGTGTTCGAAGAATATGCGAAGACAATCAACAGCACATTTTATCTGAACTCTACCATTACGAAGATTGGTGCGAACAAAGTTTTATCCATCGTTCACTAGCTTACCTGAGAATTTTAGATCGAAACGGAAGTCCTACTATCACCTATTTGGCAAATGGCTCGATTACGCCCGAAATACAAAACTGCGATAAATTAGTTCTGGCCTTTCCTCCAGTCATGGATGCTCTCAATGATGCTCACCTCGATGTTTCTTCCACCGAACAATCTATATTTTCTCCAATCGGTATCACGAAATACTGGTCAGGTGCAGTCAGTATGGATACTCCAACGCGACCGCTTCGCCGGATTTTTCACACACGAACTTATTACCCTCTTTGCTTCTGTGGCGTTTGGGGTTAATGTTACCTTCGATCAGCTTGAATCAGCGCTGCCTGATGCGAACGGAGAACCTGTCGCGTTCATCCGACTTTTCAACGAATCTAGCGTAGCGACCACCTGGTCATGGGGAAGTATCGTAGCAATCAAACTCTACCAGAAGGACGAAACTTGCTCAAATCAGTACTTTCCAAAGTGAACAAACTTCATCCGGAAAATAGCACTTGGCCATCCACACCAATCACAGAAGCAGACATCAAGGAGTTCAAGGAGTGGCATTACTTCCCTCATTACGATAAAACAGACCTGGACTCCGGGGTTTACGCGAGACTTGACAGCCTACAAGGACAACAGAATACCTACTATGCGTCTGGGCTCAACGGGTTCGAGACGGTAGAGTTTGCTATTCGTGCGGGAAATGATATAGTGGAGCGCATCACAAAGTCTAATGCCGCTTAATTTACGATCCCCCAAGGTAAGCATTTCTATCTCTCAACTTGGCTTCTTTGAATGACATGGGTGTTTTCAGAGTCACGAACGTAACGCTAACGCAGCAATTTTAAAGCTAGTAGTTGAGCCGATGTACTAGTAGCCGGAGTGACCATAAGAAAGATATATGTCCAGATGTAAACAATCATTGACTAACAGTCAAAATGAGCATTAAGTTGCTAAGAGTCAAAATAGGGAATGCCAAAGCGCGAAATCGCAACTGAAGCGGCATCACGGCCACCAATTAGCTCAGGGTTCTGACCTGTGTCTTCAAATCATAAAGTGATACTCCTTTGATCTTTCCTCTGTTCTGTATCGTCGAAGTTGGGGGGGTGTTAGGATCTGGCCCCAAGTTGCCTTCGAACTTACCATGTTTATGGTTGAGGTGTTGATTGGGCGGTATAATGAATTGATTCCAGAACTGAAGTGGCGGCCTCATCTACGTCCTTCGCGACATTCGAGGATGTGCCTTGTTTCCGGCCTCTAATTTTTTTTCTCAACAGGGCTTGAGATATGGAGTACCGTGGAAGGACACGCTCAAGGGAATGTCAGTTCCAGTCGTCCCAGTCGTCCCATCTTCGGTTTCAGTTTTTTCTTATATATTCTGTGCCTTCTTTTGTGGACAATTGACATGCTGCCTCCGCTGTGAAGTTGAATAGTTCTACTTACGATCAAGGCGGCCACGAATGGGGAATCTCACTACTTACTACGCCGATGACCGTGTCGGTTATATTGGCCGCAGTGAGTTTTCTGTTTGAGTGGTATATCAGAGATCAAGCGGAGGAATTATGTAATCATGATTCTGGGCAAGGTCGCTTTCAAACCAAGTCGTCCTCGATAGCAACACCAGCAGGCTCTCTGGAAATAACGAACAATCCTTGTGGAGTCGTGTGACGGTCGCTCTACTTAAACACTTGGATCCTGGCATGTGAGCTTGACAAGCGGTAGCTCACTGCTCAAAATAAACTGTTGCTACCTGCTGCTACGCTCCGATATCCGAAGAAGTCCTCACATGCACAGATGATTGGAGCGTTCCTGATAATTGCCGTGACTGCCAGGTGGACAAAAGGACTCTTTTGCAGTCAGAAGCCTGGCCCTCAATCGGAGAGCGAGCATGAATCGTCATTATTCACACCGTTACTTTAGCTTGACCACTCGACATTCAAGTTTATCCAAGCCCAACATCCGAACAAGACGGATTCGTGCCCGCAGAAGATTTCAATTTTTAGTATTCACTGCCTATGTGTACCTTGGAAGCACAATATCGAAGATACGGGATGAAGGCATAGACCACTGCTACGAGATCCTCGGGAGGCCAGCCAGTGTACTTACCACCCCCGACTCAATGAGCCATACCTCAACCATCTCCTGTCCGAAGAAAATGGAGATTATTTTTCTGTCACATCGCCCCGCACCGGACATAATCATTGTGCGGTCCCCTCTTTTACCGACATTGGTTAACAGGTACTCGCGTTATCTGATTCGGATTAGGCTAAGAATGCAAAGCTTGTTCACCTTCACGGAAAAACCTGACGGAGATCCAGTATTTCCGTCGATATGGCACTACTATAAATTCAACTTTGCTGAACTTGTACGAGTCAAGCTGCTACCAGCACCATGATATTCAAATATCCCCTTTACTTCACCACATTCTACTTGTCGTCTGTGGCTCTTGCTGAGACTGCCTGTATTGTTGGGGCTGGGCCAGCCGGGCTTACTGTCGCAAAGGGACTATCAGACAAGGGCTATCAGACAATCGTCTTCGATAAAAGCCCACAATTTGGAGGGAAGTGTCAGTCATACTACGATGATAGGTGCATATATTTCACTTCTATATCATGACTCGATGATATGAAGACCTAATCTCCAGAGGACAATACCATCCCATGGGTGCTTTACTCTTCGCAAACGAAACGTACAAGGAAACTCTGCCTATAATCAACGCGTCTGGTGTTCAGTCGACGCCTTTCTCCTATGATATGCCGTTGGTCATATATCACGACGATGGAACCACTGAAGAGTTTCCAATCGAGTTATCCACACTGACCGAATCGCCTCAGTTCGCGGCTGAAATTGACAAGTACAGTCTTCTGTGGACTCAGTCTGCCCCGAACCTGACAATAGGCTATACGGTCTGTATATGAACGGGTCCCGCCAAGTTAGAGCTGATAATCTTATAGCGCGGCATTGAGAATTTTACCATGTCAACCTTCGATTGGTTGAAAGCGAACGATCTTCCTTTACTCCTTTTCTTATTTCTCAATGGCATGATTCCATACGGGTATGGGGATGTGAGAGAAACCCCGATTGTACGTTTGTATCCACCCTTAATTCAATATTTCTCGACTGATCTGTATTCCAGCTCTATATACTCACTTACATGACGCCGGATATTTTGAAGTTCTTTGCTGGTCAGCGCGATGGATATATTATAGGTAAGCCATCTCAGTTGCTTGTCCTACTGGACTATTTATTGAACCCTTCCAATGTTTAGATTTTCAAAAGGTGTTCGAACAATATGCGAAGACGATTAACAGCGCATTTTATCTGAACTCTACCATTACAAAGATTGGTGCGAACGAGGTTTTATCCATCGTTCGTTAGCTTACCTGAGCATTCTAGATCGATATGCAAGTCCTACTATCACCTATTTGGCAAATGGCTCGACTACGCCCGAAACACAAAAATGTGATAAATTAGTCCTGGCCTTTCCTCCAGTCATTGATGCTCTCAATGATGCTCACCTCGATGTCTCTCCCCTCGAGCAATCTGTATTCTCTCCAGTCGGTATCACGAAATACTGGTCAGGTGCAGTCAGCATGGATACTCCCAATGCGACCGCTTTCGCCGGATTTTTCACAGAGGCGCTTATCAACCTCACTGTCGCCGTAGCGGCTGGGGGAAATGTTACCTTTGATCAGCTTGAATCAGCCTTGCCTGATGCGAACGGAGAACCTGTCGCGTTCATCCGACTTTTCAATGAATCTAGCATAGCGACCACTTGGTCGTGGGGAAAGTTTCGGAGCAATCAAACTCTAGCAGAAGCACAGAGCTTGCTCAAAACAGTACTTTCCAAAGTCAACAAACTTCATCCGGAAAATATCACTTGGCCATCCACACCAATCACAGAAGCAGATATCAAGGAGTTCAAGGAGTGGGATTACTTCCCTCATTACGATACTCCCGACCTGGACTCTGGAGTTTACGCGAGACTTGACCACCTACAAGGGCAACAGAATACCTACTATGCGTCCGGGCTCAACGGTTTTGAGACGGTGGAGTTTGCTATTCGTGCGGGGAATGATATAGTGGGGCGAATCGCTACTGCTACTTAATTTACAACCCCAACAGATGGTAAGCCTCCTTTTTTCCTCCTTTATTATCTCTTAAACTGACTTCTCTGAAAGACGTCCCTTATAAATCCTTATTACTTAACGCTAGTGCAGCGATTTTAGATTTAGTGATTGGTTCCCAAAGGGCGGTCTTCGAGGAACCGTACTTAGTCAAAATCATATCACTTAACCAACGTAAAAAAAGATCTAAATTGACTGTTGAGTAGCTTGAGTCACCAAGTGTTGATTCAACTTGAAATAAGAAATGCCAAAGCGTGAAATCGCACCGCCGGTGAGCTCCCTCAAAATTGTCATAGAATGAGAATCCTTTGATTTGCTCTCTGTAATTCCACCGTGGCTAAACTAACGTCCTCCAAACCCTACATTTCTCCATTCGCTGTAAGAGGGAATGGCTATTTGGGCTTATCGACTTGGACCATGCGTACTGCAGAAAAAACCGAAAGCATGACATTCCCCCGGGATGTGGTAAGGATCGGTTATCTTCGTCAGTTAGGGCTGATTTTTTGAACCACAAGCCGTCCACTTTGTGGCGAGAAAGCTCACCGAAGGTTACTGGCGAGATACCAACTTTTGAAATGGACACTATCACTAGTTCTATGTACTTACATCAAGGCGGTCACCAACACGGGAAAATTTTGGGAATCCTACAGTCCTTTCCTTTCCGATGGCTATGTCGATTATATTGGCCGTACGGTACGCCACGCCCACTTTCATTCTTTGTAATCCTTGGCTCAAAAGTAAATAGTAAGGATTAGATCTAGATAGGTTATACTATACTATGAATTACCAAAATACTACGCATTAATACACTGGGAATTGTGGATCAACACCTTTTGACCAAGCTCTTAAACCTCCCACCACGTCCTTCACCACCCCAATTTGGGTTCCGTCAGATGCCAATCCTCGGAGAGCCTCCGCAGCAATCTGTGAATCATTTCCCAGACGACAGACAATGTACGTCGATGTGCTGGGGCTCTGAGGGAGGAAATATGAAGGATTGGCGACAATATCGCTTAGCGGGACATCTGTGCATCGACGGGATGTCAGATGGAAAAATGGGGATGGCCGATATTCGGACTTACGAATAGATTGGGGAAGGTGGCAAATCTCGAATTCGGTCTTTGGTCGAACATCAAGAAGATGTATGGTTTCTTTGACGTCAATAGCGGCTTTCAGATCCTGCAAACAGAAACACGATTCGAAGAAGCACAGTATATGAAACATAATGCCTACCTTGACATGAATCCTGTGCTCTGGGTTGGATTCTACCAAACCCAATGACTCCCAATCCGGCGTCGCTCCACCACAAAACTGTACATAGTCAATCTCGCTGATGGCACCGATTTTCTGGCCTTCTTGTCCGCAAGCAGGACAAGAGGGCTTTCGGGAACGTAATTTGATACTACGAAATTGAGGCGTGCTAAGGGAGGAAAACAGCAGTAGTGTAGGCTTGGAGTCTACACAAATTGTGAGTCGAAACAGTTCGAAAAGGCATTTGAACATGACTTGCCATGCAACCCCGTAAGAATCTTGATCGTTTCCAAAGCTTGCAAGTTGCCAATAATACCCGTTACTGCACCCAGAATACCCAGTTCCTCGCAAGATCCTGCGTTTTCTGGCGCTGGAGGTTTCGAGAAAAGACAACGATAGCATGGTCCAGTTTCACCGAGGTTGTACACGCAGAGCTGGCCTTCGAATTTTTGAGCAGCTCCACTTACAAGAGGTTTTCCGAGCGTGACTGCTGTATCTGAAAGGAGATAACGAGTTGGTGCATTGTCGGTGCAATCGAGAATGATATCGTAGGGTTCAAGAAGAGATAAAGCATTTTCTGGTGTGAGGGCTTCAGTAATGGTGTCGATTTTTAGACTCGAGTTTATCCTGAAGAGGCTCAGTAAAAAGTGATGAGAACTCAGCTTCATTTACCTTTTAAGAGCAATGGAAGCGGATTCAGCTTTATACATGCCTAGAGTTTCTTCATTGTGCAAAACTTGGCGTTGAAGATTGGACAGCTCTACGCAGTCATGGTCGATGATTCCGATTCTTCCTGAGCGTGCAGAATGGGCATTTTGGGCTGGCTGAGAAAAATTAGACAGAACCTATGCCCGATGAGCCGAGATATTGCAAAGCAGGGCATCCAAGACCTCCAGCTCCTACGACGACTACAGACGCATTACAGAGTTTTAATTGACCTGAAAAGGTATAGTCAGCGCAAGTATAAGAACAGTAAGCGCAAAAAGTCGCCTGGAAGTCCAAAGCCATCGAGAATCATTTGTCTGCCATATCGGCGATAATCATTGAGAGCAAGCATTTGTGAGGAATTAAGCGCTCAACAACTCAGCTTTCTTTTTCCCGCGTGCACTGTTTGCTGCATTCTCAAACCGGCACTCAGACTGGGTATCAAGTTCTATTCACCTGACGATGTCCTCTTCTGTGCCGCTCGCGACGCCAATGGTGGTCACCAGTGGCATCACTCAGCCTTCGCCAGAAGAACTCAACTCACCGTTCATCCTGACTAGTAATTAGCACAACAACTATCTGCTATAATGCAGCTAAATCACCTTAGATGATAAGAAGCCTCCACTTCTCCCTTGGCCCAACATTTCGTCTCAAGCAAAATGGTCTGTTTCGTCATTCAAATTTGGATTTGGTGCAGAATGTTTGCAGGATGGCGATCCAGAGACATTTTGGCAGTGAGTTACTAGTCAAATCTTCATTAAAACCATCGCTACAATTAGCAGTTGTAACAGCTCTGACGGCCCACAACCACATTTCATCACTATTGAATTTCCCCGCAAAGTCGCGATTCAAGTGTGTTACTGTCTGGACGCGTTCTACTATGTGATTTCTCAATGATATTCCTTCAGAAACTCAGTATCTTTCTTTGTCATCCCCTCGACGATTCCTATACACCCTCGACACTGGCTATTCGTGCCGGTACAGGTCCAAACGATCTTCAGGACGTTCGTATCATCACACTGGAGAAACCTGACGGATGGTTAACATTCGACGTCTCGTCCGAACCCAGTGACGACGGCGAAGGCCTGTATGTTGAATAGAACTATTGAGCGGGAACCATACTGACTTCTCTTGAAGAAAACCTGTCTATGCGTATCTACTCCAGATTATCATTTTGGCCAACCACATGAGTGGTAAGGACACTCATGTACGAGGTCTGCGCGTTTTGGGACCCATGGAGTATGTCCCCCTCGTATTCTTTCTGGTATTCTGCTGATTACGCGCAGAGAACCTGCTGGCGAAGATGACCCATTTCCCTGGGGATCGAACGAGTTTAGGATGTACGAAACAATTCGCTAAGTGCAATATCAGCCTGAACAACTGTATAATACACGCTATTAACTGTATACGATTGCCAAAAACTAAAACAATAAAAACAGTTCAAAATACACAAAACAGTAACGCCAGATGTCCCGAATTCAAGGAAATATTCCTTTGCTTGCGAATTACCCTCATAGTGTGATCACTCATTAGGAACCTGCTATTTATCTAGTGACTTCCTCAAGCTCGAACTCAATCATGTCGTCGAAGTTGAAGCTCTGTCCGTTGTGTACACGGAAACAAACATCGAATATAGGCTCATATGAATCTTTTACTCGTCCTTGTGCATGACCCTAATGTCCATTTCCATTGGCAATGGTTCTCGGCCTATCCAGTAAAACTTCGGTGAGCCTCTTTGCCTCTTTGCCACTAGCTCAGAATGCAGCATGAACGGTCTTGGTAAGCTCCAAAATGGCCATTCCCTCGTATTTCATGTACCGAGGCAGAGACACGCAGCGACAGGAAAAATGGAGAACGGGGACCATAAATTGGCCGCAAAGGATTATCATATGACAATTTTGAGACGCAGGAAAGAACCCTGAAGCTAATCGGCGGTCTCCGTGATAACATTTCTGTTAAGATTTCGCGCTTTGGCATTCCCTATTTCGACTCTAAACTAGCTACTTCAACTCAACAGTCTTTTTCTGTCCTTCTGTTAGTTAAATGATATTGACATCTAGAAATTTATGGTTCTGACTACCATATCGACTCAGCCACTGACTAGCTCTAAAAATCACTGCGCTCAACACCGCTCGTCTGAAAACAAGATTTATAATACTAGATGCCGTTCAAAGAAGCTAGATTGAGAAATAATCGAGGCTTACCTTGTTAATCCGCGGGGTTGATGCGCTCTGCTATATTATTTCCCGCACGAATAGCAAACTCCACCGTCTCGAACCCGTTGAGCCCAGACGCATAGTAGGTATTCTGTTGCCCTTGTAAGCTGTCAAGTCTCGTGTAAACTCCAGAGTCCAGGTCGGGAGTATCGTAATGAGGAAAGTAATCCCACTCTTTGAACTCCCTGATGTCCTCATCTGTGATTGGTGTGGATGGCCAAGTGCTATCTTCCGGATGAAGTTTGTTGACTTTGGAAAGTACTGTTTTAAGCAAACTTCGTCCTTCCGCTAAAGTTTGATTGCTCCGATACTTTCCCCATGACCAAGTGGTCGCTATGCTAGACTCATCGAAAAGACGGATAAAGGCGACAGGTTCTCCGTTCGCATCAGGCAAGGCTGGTTGAAGTTGATCGAAGGTAACGTTGCCCCCAACCGCCGCGGTGACAATGAGGTCGAGAAGTTGCTGTGAGAAAAATCCGGCGAAAGCGGTTGCGTTAGGAGTATCCATGCTGACTGCACCTGACCAGTATTTCGTGATACGGACTGGAGAAAATACAGATTGCTCGGTGGAGGAAATATCGAGGTGAGCATCATTGAGAGCATCAATGACTGGAGGAAAGGCCAGGACTAATTTGTCACAATTTTGTGTCACGGGCGTGGTCGAGGCATTTGCCACGTAGGTAATAGTAGGACTTCCGTTTCGATCTAACATACTCAGGTAAGCTAGTGAACGATGGAAAAAACCTCGTTCGCACCAATCTTCGTAATGGTAGAGTTCAGGTAAAATGTGCTGTTAATCGTCTTCGCATATTGTTCGAACACCTTTTGGAAATCTAATCATTGTTTGATAAATACTCCCTATGATAAGTGATTGAGATGGCTTACCTATAATATATCCATCGCGCTGACCAGCAAAGAACTTCAAGATATCCGGCGTCATGTAAGTGAGCATATAGAGCTAAAATATGGATCAGTCGAGCAATATCGAATTGAGAGTGGATACAAACATACAATCGGCGTTTCTCTCACATCCCCGTACCCGTACGGAACCATGCCGCTGAGGAATAAGAAAAGGAGCAAAGGAAGATCGTTCGCTTTCAACCAATCGAAGGTTGACATGGTAAGACTCTCGACGCCGTGCTATAAGATTATCAGCTCTAGCTTGGCGGCACCTGTTCATCTACGAACCGGATAGCCTATTGTCAAGTTCGGGGCAGACTGAGCCCACAGAAGATTGTACTTGTCAATTTCAGCTGCGAACTGAGGCAGTTTGGTCACTTGGGATAACTTGATTGTATACTTTTGAGTGGTTCCATCGTCGTGGTATATAACCAAGGGGATATCATAGGAGAAAGGCGTCGACTGAACACCAGACGCGTTGATTATGGGCAGAGTTTCCTTGTACGTTTCGTTTGCGAAGAGTAAAGCGCCCATGGGATGGTATTGCCCTCTGGAGATTGGGTCTTCATATCATCGAGCAATGATATAAAAGTGATATACACGCACTTATCGTTGTAGTATGACTGGCACTTCCCTCCAAATTGGGGACTTTTATCGAAGACGATTGTCTGATAGCCCTTGTCTGATAGTCCCTTCGCGACAGTAAGCCCCGCTGGCCCAGCCCCAACAATACAGGCGGTCTCAGCAAGAGCCACAGATAACAAGTGGAGTGTGGCGAAGTAGAGGGAAAGTTTGAATATCATGGTACCAGTAGCAACTTGACTCGCATTAATCGAGCAAAGTTAGAATTTATAGAAACCAGCACCAGTGCCACGACGGAGTTACTGAAAACCCGTCAGGCTAGCAAACACCTGTTGCTCCATGAAGGTGAACAACCTTCGGATTCTTTGTCCCTGCCAGCAAGTTTTGTGACGTCAAGTCCAGTCAGATAACGAGAGTAGCAGTTAGCCAAGAGCCAACTTGGTCGGTAAAAGGGGACCAAGGGATTATGCACACCGCATAATCTTCTTTCTCTTCGGATGCGAGATGTGGCCCATTGCGTCGGCGGCGGTACACTGGCTCCTCCCTTGTATAGTATTAGCTGCTGCTGCGTGAATGAGTCTGAGAACCATTGATGGACTGCAGAGAATCTTATATCAACAGTTCTTCTGTGTGCAGCGTTCTACGCCTTCCTCCGTATTCGATACCTTCCAAGGTCCACGTACTGAGAATCAAAATTTTCGCAAGCATGAACCAGCCTCATTCAGATGATTTAGCTTGAGCTTGAACAAGCTTGAATATCGAGTGGTCAAGGTCTGCTAATGGCATGAAGCGAATAATGGGCTGACGATTCATGCTCGCTCTCTGAACGCTTCTGTGAGGAATTATTCGGACATCGTACTAGTAGTTTACTTCGGTCGAGTTCATACTTGAGTCAAGCTCACCCGCCGAGATTCAAGTGTTTAGGTAGGTAGAGCGACCAGCACATATAGTCTCCACACAAGGATTGCGCGTTACTTGCAGAGAGCCTGCTGGTGTTGCTATCGAGGATAACCCATTTTCCTTGCCCATGGTTTGTGTTAGGTATCAGAATCATGATTGGAGCGAAGCGAAACCCATTGATGGAGCGTGCCGTTGTGAACGAGCACAGCCACAATGTACGAAGTCGAACTGCTTTGACCGGCCAAAGCGACCAGGATTTACTTCGCTCACCCACTTACAGAGGCTCATAATGCAAAATTCATTTTTTTTATCTCATGTCCACATAATTATCCGTGCATCCAATCTTACACCCAACACATTGGGAAATGATACGTATAGCTCGCCATATAGCCGCGACAATAGTATATGCGTCACAAACGGTGTGTGTTTAGCCATCATCATCATCGGTGTAGAGAAGGATAAAAATAGAGTCTTAACCTTCGATACCCAGCTGATTGTTCGTACTACCACATAGATTTATAACCTATGCAGAGAGTGCTGTATTCCACAGTTTCGGTACACAGTTCTGTCAAGTGCAAAATAAGAATATGAATGATCCAGTTCTAGAGGTAGACCAAAACTGCACGACTGTCCCGAAACCTACAGTACATAGATATACATCGACCATACAACACATTACTTTTCTGGGAAGAAAGAGTCAACACAAGCTCGTAGAAAATGAAGCACAACGTACTCCCCAGCTTGAGCCACTTTGGTATCTTCTTTTCTCCGGCTGCCATTCCCGAATTAAGTATATTGCCGTGTTTCTTTGTCGATGACTCTGAAGCAGAGGAGCCATCTTGTTCTGCAGGTACAGGAAGAGTTTCTGCTAAGGATAGGACATCGGGTGCAAGTGGCGCAGGAACATGTGAACCTAAGAAAGTATGCCATGAAGAGCTACTTGGGATAAACAAAGATCTGCTGTACCATTTAACGAAGCCTCCTCAAATCGCAATAGTAACAAGGAAGATGGAGCAAGTTCCAGTTGGGCCAGTGTCAGGTTCTTGACATTCAGATCGGAGACCTTGAGGTCACGATGGGGTGGTTGGTCTATGATACATCCTGTTGAGAAATGAAAAACACTTGGGCTCGAGATTGAACGACAACGAACATAGAATGAATTTGATCGGCTTTACATCCTCTCTTAGCGAATTCCTCACAAACGCGTATACGGACTTGATTTTGTCGGAGGAAGGAAAGACCTTTTCGAGCTGCGTTCGGTCTGTGAATCTGATGCGGATAGTCGTCTGGAAAGCACATTAAAGACTGAAAGATACAAGGCAAGTTCAAGTACATACATTAGGCCATCTGTCCTTCTTTGCGTTTTCCGCTGCCTCGCGAGATGCGCGTAACTGTAAAGGGGCGTTCGTCAAGGCTTGCGTCCGTGCAGATAATTGGGTCTGTGCCAATTTCAGATCGGAAGATGTTGGCTCAAAATAATCATCTGGTAAATCGCCTGATCAAAAGAAATCAGTACCGGTTTAAAACGAAAAATCGCTTAAATTACTAGAAATCGACGAAGATCCAGCGTACGGCTTGTAAACTTTGAAAGTTGGAGTTGTTTCGTTTGCTGTTGCTAGCGTGGAAGGTATCTCAGCACTCCGAGCTTCAGGAATTTGGTTCTCGGAGGTAGCTCCAGATGACATGATAATTCAAGTTCAAGCAGTACAAGCTTGGTAATGCCGTGACCGCAGCTAATTGGCACTGTTTACCGACATAAGCGCCCTGCAGCAGACTGCGAAACTATCTCGTTGAGCGCGGCAGATCCAACTTCGATAGTAGCAGACACGATCCTAAATATTCATCAAATAGCAATACCCGATAATACTTATGCGGTAAATTAGATAGAAATCATGGATAGTGCGTCCTAGTGCGCCGCAGCAAGGTTTAGTCTTAGGTTCAGAGGAAAGCCTGATTTGATGAAAAGCCCTTACTATTGACACTTGTCGACTTCAGTATCCACCGCGAGGGTCGGGGCGTCTTGCCATGAGGGAGGCACGATAGTGCATTGACCCCCCGGCCGGCCGACTCCAAAGGGCGCGGGTCGTAATATTTCTAGCGATCGGGGTAAAGCTGTTTATTCTTGAGCGATTGGGGGTTGTAACACGGGAGGGGAAACAGTCTGCGGTCACCATACAATAAACCGTCCTACATAACTCGCTATACATCTTGCTTACAGGCACTCCATTCTACTCAAGAATCAAGAGGTTTCATTTAAAATAAAGTCTTCGCTACGAAGGACCCCGTCTTTCACTGCTTGCCACGACGGGCGGGACGAGATATCATTCCACCACCTGCGGAGAGTTTTCAATTAGCAAGGGCATGTAGCGAGGCAAGCTTTAAAACTGCGGAGGGCGCGACTTGGGAGATTACGGACTAATGAAGATACTCACCTGGTCACATTTGGTCCTTTAGTAGTCATAAGCGTACAACCGAACTCAACCAGCCTGGCGGCATAAGGAAGGTGAAACATGTCGACGATGGTCAGCTCCTGGGTAACAGAGTGATCATGAGTAACGAAATCAAAGCAAAGCGGGGGAGTGAGTAAGTAATCAAAAGCCGGAGGATAGAATTGACATGGGAAGTAAGGATAACGGTATGGATGAAACATGAAGAAAAAGTGTTAAAGTAGAGTAGCTCACATCCCCAGCGAGATATCTCTGCTTGCTCAAAATGACCTCGTAAACATCGAATTTATCATTCAACGTCGCCACCGCATCGTCTATGACTGCTTGGTTTGGCTCTGCGCCTGTCCTGGGCGGAGAGGATTAAGAAATTGGTGCAATAACTGGGAGAAACCTAACTTACTTCGGTTTAAGAATCGCCTCGATCCAAGCCTTTTCTGCATACTCATGGAAATTTTGAAGTTCAATGGATGCTGCTTGTTCGTATAACGCCGATTCTCTTAAATCATGACCCGAAGGAAGTAACTTCGGTCCTTGGTCTGGGTATTTAGCAGCCAGGTAGCGGCAGATGGCGCGCGATTCATAGAGAATGAACCCGTCGTCGTCCTAGAATAAGTAATCAAACAAAGATTGAAGTGTGCGATTGTAACCCCACTCACAATATACGGCACCTGTCCAAAAGGCTGCTTCCCCAGGAACTCGGGTGTCTTCTGTTCTTTTTTCGCCAAATCAACAAGGATCAACTCGAAGGGAATCTTCTTTTCATGAAGAACTACTGCCACACGAAGAGCAGCGCTAGAGTAAGAATGCCCGACGAACTTGAGGACCATTGCTTGGGGAAATGGAACGTGGTTTTGGTGGGATGGATGAGGACTGATGAGGAACGATGGGGTCCCCGTTGATCGCCTTTAAGGGATTGTGGATCTATACTTATTGCGGTATCAGAATTTCTTGGCTTTTAGTGTGAACTTACAAAGATATCCGCTGATTTGTAAGTTTATAACTCCGGGGCGAACTAGGGCGAACTCGACGTAGAAAGGCGACAAAGCTGACATAGGTCCTTATACTTGTACAATGGTATTGCTCATCTAGGGCAAAGGCAACATGAATGTTGACCTATGTACATGTCGTCTCGAAAGCGTAAGGAAGTATAACCACTGTATAACTTAGCATAACATATGTCGTCCGAAGGTTATAGTGAATTTGAAATTGAGGCCAATACGAATTCGGTACGATTTGAACTGACTCGGGATTACGGCTGATTACGGCTGGAGAAAAAACTGTCTGTTTAAGGAACAGCCGGGGCCCAGCGTTAAGGAAAGGAAAGGAAAAACCGCCAGGTGGTCCCTATTGAAGGAACAGCTAAAACGACGGGGGTACTATGGGTGGCAGGGAAGTGCAATTTTTTGATAAATTGTCAATAACTTTACGCCAGCCAAAAATTTCGCATATCTGAAGATATAGATCGATTTACAGTAGAAAAAAACCCTTATCCTGAATTTCCTGTATTTTTCAAGGTTTAATTGCATGCGTCGGGCAATGTCCGAGCAAAATTGGGAAGTGCAACTGGGCGCTTAGCAGCCAAAACTTTTGCCGGTTTTTGCAGTCTTTTGCTCGCTATTTTGCTTCTTGTTTCGCGAATAATATATGGATACTTATAAGAATTTGAATTTAAGCTGTTATTAGCATTGTGAAAAACCTTTTGAACTCATCTCAACGGTCTCAATAGACATTCTACATGTTCCTGGCAATTGATGCAGAAGTCACACTCGATGTTCTGAACGTTCTGCTTGCGATTCAAGTGTTTTTCATAAAATGGCCAATCTGAGTAGACAGAATCATTGTAGAGTACCTAAATAACGTTACAAAAAAATCACAGAATCTCTAGGTTAGCGGGAACCCACATTTTCTAGTGTTTTAAAAAAAGTTGCACTTCCTAGCCGTGAGCACTTCCCTGCCACCCATAGTACTTAGAAACCAATCACTGCGAGATAGGAACGAAAGAGGGACAAACGCCAGTCTGGCGGTCCGCCATCCAGGCGATGGCTCGTACGGATAAAGAATGTTAGCAAAGATGGAAGTTTTAGCTCTCGATCTGCTTGCATCCCAATGTTTCTCAAGTTCAACCTTAAGCAAAGCACGAATAACAGAGGTGCGAGTCGTCAGTGTTTCTTTGCCGCCTTGCGCACGTATAGAATAAACGTCGAAGATAACACATTATTATTCGCTACTTGTTGGCAATGGACAGGCCAACTTGCGAAAGGAATTATCGGTCGGAGTCGACGTGGCTGCTCTGTAGTGAATCGTTGAGAAACGAAAGAGACCACATGGTAGCTCCAAGTCTTGTACACCTGTGCTGGCCGACGTTTTCGAGTAGTAGATAACTACTGTGATAACGGAGGTCCTGATGCAAATAATCCAAATTCAAACGCATAAGTAGAAATAAATTCTTGCAGTAAAAGACTACAGAAACTGTAAAGGAATGATAGATCAGTGTCTGGATACAAAATGAACATACATGAAAAATTTCAGCGGGAAAAGTTGTCTCATAGAACTGAATCCAGAATTACTGGCGGGTAATTCCTTTGGTATGGAACCAGTTCCCATCGAACGCAAATTACATAGTACCATCATGCATACATAATAAGAAAACAACAGAGAAACACTCACCAAATGATATGCGGCGCGGAAGTACATGCAGTGAACGTGTTGGTTGAAGAAAAAAACTAATTCCGTAACCCTAACCCAGCTAACCACCTCATAGACGCTCTATTTTAGCGCTCACGGTTGTTCATTTTTACATCGATGCCTCATATCCACGATCATAGCTGCTCCCATGAGGACCACGATCACGACGAAGAGGAATTGCTAGGAGCACAGGTAAAAAGTCCTTTCTACCTGAGAGTGTAGCATGATTAGTAACTTGTGGCGAAGGACAACCTATACGAACATATTGATCGCGATAATGTGGTAGCCCTCAACGCCGATGATAACTGCAAAGGTTCCTTCCGCCGCGTTCACCTACTGCTATCAGAAAGGCTGATGATACCACCGTGCAGGGCCCGACGTAATAAAACCTTGGCACGAAAGAATGAGTGAAGACAAGGTAATATTAGTCTTTCCTGAAGATTGCATAAATCTCAATTCTCGAATCTTAGTTTGTCGAATCAGACGCAGACGATCAACTGTACTGCAGCACCCAAGTTCGAACGCGGGATTCGTCACTCACATTTCGCCTAGGATTATTCGTATACCATTCACTGGGAGCGTGAAGCTTCGGTCTCTTCTCCTCAAAACTGGTCCCTCTGATCTAACCCCTTCAAAAGTCGTATTGGTATGTGAACTATGACGAATGGTTCCTAGTTGCTGATGTCTCCTGTAGTTCTCGAATCAAGACAATTTGGATTTCCAAGACGTCACAGACAAGAAGCCAACACAAGAATTCGATGTTGCGCAAGGGCGTGAAGTAGGGGAATATGCCCTCAAGTATGTCCCTTACTAAACATTGAACTTTCAGTAAATTTATCTTCGATAAATAGGCCTGCGAAATTCCCTAATGTTTCTTCCCTCACCTTGTTCTTTCCCGCCTCTCAAGGTGCCGAAACTGTTCGCATCTACTACATCGGCCTCTTGGGGACTTGGTCAGAGGTTCGTAGTCTTCTCACACGATAGCTTGAAACTCACTCGACTACTTTCTTCACCTTACAGCGAAAAACAAATCCTGTTATTACGGTCTATGAAACACAAGCCAACCTCGCTGATCATGAAAAGATTCAAGGCACCAACGGCAATTTTAGCACTCCACAGAGCTGATGAAGTAAAATGAAACAAGTGTATAAAAAGAGGTTTCGCTTGAACAGAATTGTTGTGTATATAGCTATTCTTGACCTTCAGTACTTGTTGTTTATAATCGTTTTTTTCTAGTGCAGCATCATTGCCTACTTTCGACGTAATTCATTCTGCTTTCAAAATTTCCATGTGCATTCAGCTTCGAGTTGCCCAACCTCCTCCCCAGACATCTCATCGCCGTTCACTTCACTGAGGTCGAAGTGCTTTTACATAAGGAACCTTCACCATGTTAGCCGCCATCTTGAACAAGAATATGGGCTCTGTACCATCCCCCTAGTGCATTGAGGTTAAAGTAGAAAGGAACCTTCGTTTAAATGAACTCACAACGAAATCTGAAGGGAAACCAGCATTGAACGGCACAACACTCTCGAGCTCTTTAATCTGTTCATTGTTCAGTGTAATATCCAATGCTTCAAGATTGTCGACGAGGTTTTCGATTTTGCGGCCACCGATGATTGGGAAGACGTAGGGTGTTTTCTGCATGACATATGCAATGGCAACTGAAAGTTGTTATTGTAAGTTAAGCATGCGCAAGAGAGCAACAAGACAGACAAGTCAAAAAAAGCACTGGCCCACTCACCTGCGGAAATACTCTTTGCTCCAATATCTTTTGCGACTTTTTCAAGAGCATGTGATATTTTGACTTCTTCCTCAGTCCGTTCCCAATTAGCACCAAACATAGTGCGTCCGTTCTCCCCGCTTTCTCTACGACGTTGCTCTTCTGCATCAGTACGGAGTTTACCTGCCGCAAGGACACTCCATGGAGTGAGGGCGAGACCAAGAGAGCGAGCCATAGGAATTATGTCACGTTCAAAAGAACGATCCATAATGTTCCATTTGCCCTGAACACTGGAGTGATTAGAAGAAGAGGCCGAAACAATTAAAGAATGCAACTCTCACCTGATAAACAACAAAAGGGGTCTTTCCGTGGTCTTTTGCATATTGATTAGCTTGTGAGACAACCCAAGCTGGAGTATCAGATACTCCCAGATAAATGACTTTTCCAGATGCGACGAGGTTGTGCAAACTATCCATGACTTCCTCGATAGAGGTATCCCAGTCCCACCAATGCAAGTACAGGATATCGATATAGTTCGTACGTAGTTTTTTCAAGCTAGCTTCGACGCTCAGGTGCAGGATTTGGCGTTATTGCCAGTGTAGTTAACTTGTTGCTTGATATTAGAGTTACCAGGTTTGTAGCAAGTTGTGTACTGTCAGGTTCTTAGTAAAAAGGAGGAACGAGATGTATACATTCTATACCTTAGTGGCAATGACCAGCTGATCACGAATCCCTCGCTTTTCCATCCATTCTCCAATAAATTCTTCTGAGGACTCGTTTTGGCTAAAAACTTCATGTCAGAACCTTAACATTCAGTGAGATAACAGTCCTTGCACTTACTAGACGTTCGCTGTATCGATGAAGTTACCTCCCATATCAAAGTAGGCATCAAGCAACTTGAAGCTGGCCTCCTTGTCCATAGAACCCAAGAACTGTAGCATTGTTAGTGTTCAGCTTTTGGTCGAGTAAAACAAGGAGATCGTCTGACCCCGTTCCACTGGTCACCGATGCTCATGGCGCCCAGGCAAATTGGAGAGACGTGAATGCTTGCACGAGGACTCAGAACTCTGTAAAGACCTACATATATAACCATCCACTGTCAGTGTATATTCGAGCCTTCGTAGTTTAAAAAAATTGCCTAGCTTTGTAGGAGGTGCAGGGGCTGGCGCAAAGGTAGACATAATGATTCTCTTAGCCTTGCGGTGGTGGAGGTAACGAGACATGGGCCTATTATACGAACATGAATTTACAGGTCGGCATGAATTACCTGTTATGATTGGATCGGAGCCGTCGCGGTGCAGTTACAAAACCCATATGAGAGAGCAATTACGCGTTGAGACGTAAGACAGCTCTAGGTCCAGAGATAGAAAAGGAAATGAGTGTGCAGGTTCTTGCCAGTTCCTCATCCAAAGCCTGGTTTTTGAGCTGTCTGAGGACCCAAACCTCTTCGAAGTGAAGCAGTTGTCATTCCAGGATGTTTATCACAATCAGCAGTGCTCGGACCTCAGGCTTCAAGGTGCCAGTCACGGTAACTCCTGGCACTGAGTCAAAGACTTATTTTTACCTTGACCCTAATTCAGCCTAACCAAAGTAGGCCGTGAAATACAGCGGACCTTTAGTCCTGATATCGTCGAATAATGAACCTTTGAAATTCTGAGAAAATGCGTTATTCATCAATTACTCAACTTGTACTTAGCTGTTATTCGCCGATTTCTACGGGAAGTCAAACGCTGCTGGGTAACTGTTCGTTGAAGAACATCCTCCAAGGGGTCACCTAGTTTAGCTGGTGATACCGTAAGTCGACCACTTTCAGCTATGCGTGGACGGCCTCACATTTTTGCCCGGATTTAGCTACTTCATCAGACTGAGGCAGATTCTAATCGTTTCGCTTTTCTCGAGTTTCTGCAAAGATTGCCTAAGATTTTGGTGGTTAAATACGTGCCTTACTTTCTACCAACTCTCCTCCCCTTCCCCCTCTTCAATACGTCCTTGCCTCTCATACCGACGCCTTTCTCCTGTCTTTTACCTTTCCCCTCAATTCCATCTCCCAATCCAAGCGGATTCCATCCGCCATGCAACATCTTCAGCGTCCCTTGCATAATCATAACTGGATTTCTACTCCCTCTCACTTTTGCACTAATATCCTTGATACCCGCCGCTTTCAATATTTGATGCAATACTGGCTGACATCAATTCATGGGCCGAGGCCTCATGTCGATTTGAGTCGACCGGTATTTCGGACGGATAGGTTGTCCATATAGTGCATCCTTCGTATCGGGATACAAAATCCATGTTTTTTAACGCGTCGACGTACGCCGAGGTCTGAGCAGCGGGTACTTCGAGCGAGTGCTCATGCCCATTCCAACGAGACCGCCGCCGTCACCAACGACAGCGAATACCTGGTAATGTTTAATTTTGCCTTTACCGGTTTGTTGAGAAATTATTCGACGGCTGAGAATGATGTCGAGGTGCAAGTTGCCTCGACAGGCGGAGATGAAAGTCAAGAAAGTTAAACGTGAAGAAATGAACAAGCGCCCTAACTCACATTGAACTTTCAGTGAATTTTCGATAAGTAGGCCCGCGAAATTCCCTAATGTTTCTTCCCTCACCTTGTTCTTTCCAGCCTCTCAAGGTGCCGAAACCGTTCGTATCTACTACATCGGTCTCTTGGGGACTTGGACAGAGGTTCGTAGTCTTCTCACATAGAACTTACTCGACTACACGGCAATTTTAGCACTCAGCAGAGCTGATGACAGGTGTATAAAAAGAGGTTTTATTTTAAAAAATTATCGTGTATTACATATATAGCTATTTCTTGACTTGCAATATATACTTGTTGTGTATAATCGTTTTTTTCTAGTGCAGCATCATTGTCTACTCTTGACGTAATTCGTTCTGCTTTCTAAAATTTCTATGTGCATCCAGCTTCGAGTTGCAACCTCCTCCCCAGACATCTCTCTGTTCACTTTGTTCACTGAGGTCGAAGCGCTTTTACATAAGGAACCTTCACCATGTTAGCCGCCATCTTGAACAAGAATATGGGCTCTGTACCATCCCCTAATGCATTGATAGGTTAAAATAGAAAGGAACCTTCGTTTGAATGAACTCACAACGAAATCTGAAGGGAAGCCAGCATTGAACGGCACAACACTCTCGAGCTCTTTAATCTGTTCATCGTTCAGTGTAATATCCAATGCCTCAAGATTATCGACGAGGTTTTCGATTTTGCGGCCACCGATGATCGGGAAGACGTAGGGTGTTTTTCTGCATGACATATGCAATTATGGCACATATAGTGTCAAATAATTATTTGCGGACACTTTAGCCTTCGGCACCACTTTTGCGGACCTAACTTCATAAAATAGTGTAAAATAGTCATTTACGGACACTTTAGCTTTTGATAACTGTTTTGCGGACCTAACTTGAACAAAATGTCTGGTTGAACTAAGGTCAAGTCAGGCATAAGATTTGTGGACACAACTTTTAGGAGTTTTGCAGAAATGAGTTTTGTGGACATGTGTTTTGTGGACATGCATTTTGCGGACACAGGTTTTGTGGACACAAGTTTTGGGGATCCAGGTTTTAGGGACTCAAATCTCATCGACTCAAATTGGAAACAAGTCATCGAAGTCAGACATACTTATTTTCTATCAAGCTGGACACAGATTAAGTCCAAAGTCCAAAGTTCTATGGATGACAAATGTTGATTAGATTGCTGATTAGGCGCCTCCAGCGTTAAAGGCGTTATCGGCGCTTACTATAAGTTCTGACAAGCTCATTCTGAGCTCATTCACAATTCCTAGAATATCAATGATGACCAGTGAAACTAAATTCTGCGTATTCTTAAGTTCCATGCCAGTGGGCTACTCAAGTGTGTCAAGGCTACATTTGAAGGTGAGCAAATCGATCAGCAAAACATGGGTAAGCTGGAGCCGTTGTCAGGCACCGTACAGCCGGTTCCATCGGCTCCCAGCGGCCCCCAGCGCTGTACAGTGCCGGAAAGCAGCTTCCCGTGCATACAGGTTTTGCTGATCCGGGCCTGGGACACTGATATATACTGTTATAGCAAAAGTAAGTATTTTGCTATAGTGCTGAACCCCTTAAAAGTATCTAGCTAATGTATGAAGATGAACGTACATCCACTGCACTTTTAGCGGTACCATATGTGCCTTCAGAAGACTGATTAACAACTGATTAAGTATGCCAAGCTGAAAACAGTGAACAAGCAGTGGTAGAAAGTCATGGTCATGGTACAGCAATGGGTGAGGTCTAGCCGTTGGTCTTGCTCCAGTGGCCAAGGCACACCCATCTCCATCGATAGTAAAGACTCCTACATCAAAAAACGCGAACAATACATGTACAAAACGCGTCAAAACGTGTCAAAACTATAATACCAGATAACATCAGACTGAGCTCCTTACCATGTTCAATCGGATCGTCAGCACACAATTTACTGGATATTCCAGGTGACCCATAATCTCTCTAGCAAAGCCGGTCACTACACCAGTCTCTGGCATACTGAAGAGAAGACGAAACCGAGAGGCAATGAAGATACCATGTGACCGGGCGCTAATTCGGCGTTGGTCAGCCGGTCAGCCGAAGAACATACTAAAATATGCTGACTAGACCTCAGGCCAAAAGGTCCGTAAAAGTAAGGTCCGTAGAAGTAAGGTCTACAGAAGTAAGGTCTGCAAAGTGAGGTCTGCAAAAGTGAGGTCTGCAAAAGTGAGGTCTGCAAAAGTGAGGTCCACAAAAATGAGGTCCGCAAAAATGAGGTCCGCAAAAATAAAAAATGAGGTCCGCAAAAGTGAGGTCCGCAAAAGCATAGTTTTACTCAAAAATCTTTGTCTTACTTAGGTCCACAATATGTATCTTGACTTGTGTCCAAGATGCTCAAAATATTGAAGTTAGGTCCGCAAAAGCACTGCCCACTGGTATAAATTTATGCTTAATTATTTGACACTATATGTGCCATATGCAATGGCAACTGAAAGTTGTTATTTGTAAGTTAAGCATGCGCAAGAAAGCAACAAGAAAGACAAATCAAAAAAAAGGACGGCCCATTCACCTGCGGAAATACTCTTTGCTCCAATATCTTTTGCGACTTTTTCAAGAGCGCGTGATATTTTGACTTCCTCTTCAGTTCGTTCCCAATTGGCACCAAACGTAGTGCGTCCGTTCTCCCCGCTTTCTTTACGACGTTGCTCTTCCGCGTCAGTACGGAGTTTACCCCCCGCAAGGACGCTCCATGGAGCGAGGGCGAGACCAAGAGAACGAGCCATAGGGATTATGTCGCGTTCAAAAGAACGATCCATAATGTTCCATTTGCCCTGGAAACTAAAGTGATTAGGAAGATAAGTTGAAACTATATAGAATGCTACTCGCACCTGATAAACAACAAAAGGAGTCTTTCCGTGGTCTTTTGCGTATTGATTAGCTTGTGAGACAACCCAGGCTGGAGTATCAGATACGCCCAGATAGATTACTTTTCCGGATGCGACGAGGTTGTGCAAACTATCCATGACTTCCTCGACAGAGGTATCCCAGTCCCACCAATGCAAGTACAGGATATCGATAAAGCTCGTACGTAGTTTTTTCAAGCTAGCTTCGACACTCAGGTGCAGAGATTTGGCGTTATTGCCAGTGTAGTTAACTTGTTGCTTGATATTGGAGTCACCGAGTTTGTAGCCAGTTGTGTACTGTAAGATTTCTTAGTCGGAAAGAGGAACGACATGCATATAGCGGTCTATATACCTTGGTGGCAATGACCAGTTGATCACGAATACCTCGCTTTTCCATCCATTCTCCAATAAATTCTTCTGAGGACTCGTTTTGGCTGAAAACCACATGTCAGAACCTTAACCTGCAGTGAGATAACGGTAGTTGCACTTACTAGTTGTTCGCTGTATCGATGAAATTGCCTCCCATGTCAAAGTAGGCATCGAGCAGCTTGAAGCTGGCCTCCTTGTCCATAGAACCCATGAACTGTAGCATTGTTAGTATTTCAACTTTGGTCAAGCAAACGAAGTTGTCTGACCCCGTTCCACTGGTCACCGATGCTCATGGCGCCCAGGCAAATGGGAGAGACGCGAATGCCCGCACGAGGACTCAGGACTCTGTAAAGACCTAGTACATCCCTGTCAGTGTATACTCGAGCCTTCGTAGTTAAAAAAAACTTGCCTAGCTTTGTAGGAGGTGCAGGGGCTAGCGAAAAAATAGACATAGTGATTCTCTTAGCCTAGTGGTGGTGGAGGTAATGAGGAAGAAATGTGGAATGTCGTCGAGACACAGGCCTATTATACGAACATGAATCTACAGGTCGGCATGAATTACCTGTTAAAATTAGATCGGAGCCGTCGCGGTGCTATTACAAAACCCATATCAGAATTACGCGTCGAGACGGCGGTCGGTCAAGATAGCTCTATGTAGGTCCAACAAGCATGGAAATAGAAAGGGAGACGACTGTGCTGGTTCTTGCCGGTCCTTCATCCAAACCCTGAGGTTTTTGTGCTGCCTGAGGCTTGAGCCCACCTAAGACCACCCAAGACATCTTCGAAGTGAAGCGGTTTTCATTCCAAGATGCCAGTCAAGTATAGTGACTCCCAAAGACTTGTTTGCCACGGGTCGCCAACAAAGTCATCCACGAATTTTATATTGACCCTCGTAAACCCACACTTATTCAGCTTGACCGAAGTAGGCCGTGAAATAGAGTAGACGACTTTGATCCCGATATCGTCGAATAATGAACCTCTGAAATTCTGAGAAGCTGCGTTATTCATCAAAATATTCATACTTAGCTGTTATTCGCCGATTTCTACGGGAAATTAACCACTGCTGGGTAACTGTTCGTTGAAGAACCTCCTTCGCACTAACTAAAATTCAAGGGTCGCCTAGTTTGGCTGGTGACCACTTGCGGCTGCGCGTAGACGGCCTCGCATCCTTCACCCAGATTTAGCTACTTCACCAGACTGAGGCACATACTAATTGTTTCGCTTTTCTCGAGTTTCTGCAAAGATTGCTTAGGATTTTGGTGGTTAAATACGTGCCTTATTTTCTAAAATCTACTACTCTCCTCCCCCTCTCCCTCTCCAATACGTCCTTGCCTCTCATACCGACGCCTTTCTCCTGTCTCTTACCTTTCCCCCCAATTCCATCTCCCAATCCAAGTGGATTCCATCCGCCATGCAACATCTTCAGCGTCCCTTGCATAATCATGACCGGATTTCTACTCCCTCTCACTTTTGCACTAATATCCTTGATTCCCGCCGCTTTCAATATTTGATGCAATACTGGCTGACACCTCAATCCGAAACCCATGGGCCGAGGCCTCATGTCGATTTGAGTCGACCGATATTTCGAACGGATAGGCGTCCATATGGTGCGTCCTTCGTATCGGGATACATAGTCCATGTTTTTCAACGCGTTGACGTACGCAGATGTCTGAGCAGCGGGTACTTCGAGCGAGGTGCCCATACCCATTCCAACGAGACCGTCGCCGTCACCAACGACAGCGAATACTTGGTAATGTTTGATTTTGCCTTTACCGGTTTGCTGAGAGATTATTCGACGGCTGAGAATGAATTTGAAGAGATTTTCCATATTGGATTCGGACGAGAAGAAGGGAGAAAGGGGAAGAGGTGTTTTTTCGGGGATGGTTAGTTCTTCTTCAACGAGATCGGATTTGGTTGGAGTGAGGGTTGAAAAGTCAAAGTTATCTAGCGCCATTGCTTCGTGGAAGATGGAGCGGTGATTACGGATTGTGACGGTGTTGTGGAAAGGGTTTGTAGCGGTTGGCGGGATAGAGAGAGTTTGGCGCGAGTCGAGGAGGGGATCAGAGGACATGAGGTCGGGGAATGGAGACTTGGGGAGTTCAGGTTTTGATTCCTCTTCTTCTATAACGTTCGAGTCTGCGGAGAGTTAGCATATACTGCTTGACCCGTAGCTAACCACCTACGAATAGTAGAAACGCTCTTCGTCCTTTCCTTTTTATTCCTCTTCCATTCCAGATCCGTTTCCTTTGTGATATCCAGTCTGAAACTCGGACTAAATGCGACAAGGACATTTGCAACTGAGCGCATAACACTAGGGTCTCCATTATGAACTTTTTCCATGAGTGAAACAAAACGGCCGGCTGCTTCGCCTTGGAGTCGTTTTATGGCGGTTCTTCCTGCGGGAGTTTCGAGAACCGAGAGGAATTCGCCAATGTCATTGATTTCATACGCTGGTTCTGCGAATAATTGGGATTAACGAAAGAGAAAGAAGGTGGAAAAAAAGAAAGGTACGCGTAGCATAGTTTCTAAAACTCGGAGTAATAGCATTTTTACGACGCGAAAGCGAAGTACGGAAATACGCAAGCTGTCGAGGTGCAAGTTGCCTCGACAGGCGGTTCATGGAAGTCGAGCAAACGTGAAGAAATGAACAAGCGCCCGGATGCGGGTCAACGTATAAGCGCCGGATACGAACAAGCTACTTCAACTTGGATGCTCCCACTGCGAAGCCGTATCTTCCATCGCAGCTATTCGATTTTCCGCTCAACACACTCCCAAATCCTACATCCACCTCTAAGTCTCCCAACAAAACCGCTTTTACACCAAAAGGAACCAATTTTATGGGTTTCTGATTACTTTGAACGCGATTTAGACGATATTCCAAACTTTGGGATCTCCCTCGAAACCCTACACTCTCTAATCCACTCCCAAAAGTTTGCATCCGCACACCGCATCCGCTGTACACTCCAAGACCAAGGTGTCCAAATTCCAAATGATATAGTGTTTTTAGATGCTGCGTTTGGGGAACTAAACACTCTTTCAAAAGCTACATATGATGCGTTTTATGGGTGGTGTAAACTTCTGCCTGCAAAAACGAACGCGAATGCACGCGCACAATCAAATAATAACAGAGAAAACCCTTTCCTCCCTTTAGTAGCATCCCTTCTGCGCTCTGGCTCTCCATCCACCCACATGACATGCGTTCTCAGTATCATCAAAATCGCCTCATCGAAAGGATATTTCATTAAGGAATTCAAAAGAATCATGCCATTGCTATCGAGGATGGTAAAACCGAATGGTGGCGCGATTGAGTTGATGAGAGAGCTGGAGGAAAGTTATGTGGGGTGGGTTAAGACGACTGTTGATATGGAGCTTAACACGAGTAGGGATGCGGAGAAGGTGAAAAAGGATGAGGAATGGGTAACCTCGCAAATCGCCAATGCACGTAAAACTCTCATACTGGCGTGTTGCGAAGTGAATGGACGGTGGATGAGGATCGCGAATAGGTTGATTACTATGTCGGACAGGGAAGGAATATATTTGGAGAACAGTGTGAAGGAGTTTGTTAAGGGGTTGAGCGAACGGGGGCAGGGTGAGAAGAAGGGGAAAGTGAAATGGAGGAGGAGGAGGAGGAGGAGGAGGAAGGTGAAACAAGGGAAGAAGGAATAGGTATGCGTGTGTTTCAATCCAGTAGTTTGGTTGCTTTCACCTTACCCGTTGCGTTGCAGACAAGCAATCGTACTGTTCATGTTCATGACCTCACACACCCAGAGTCATATCCGGGTATACCCGTATATTCGTGGTCGATTCACAGCCAACTCTAACCTACGGAAGGCCTACGGATGGTTAGGGTGTACCATCTACCAGTGTCGCTTCTCGCCGAAATGCGGAATCATATACTAAAGCGGTAGGTTCCTTCCCCTTGAGCTCAATTCCTTTACTGACATACCGCAGGGCAGCCATAATTCCAACGTACCCGTACAGATCCGAGTCTTTCTGCAGAGTTCTATTTGACTTGATTTCGTGATTATGTACTGAAGCTGTATGAGCGATATGTCTGGGTACATACTTGTATGTGATCTTAGATTTTTGGAATATCAGCGGTGGAGCATCGATGCTTGGCACGCAATGTGTGTAGCACCGACTGTTCCTACGGGACCGCGTCGGTGAGGCTTTGCGACGTATTTCGCGCATTCGGCAAGCGCTTAAACTACGGCGCTTAGTCTAAAAACCGGATGGTGACGAGGGTCGGACAACTATATTTTCATCATAAAAAATGGACCAAAAGCACATTCGAACTCCTCCTCAGTTCTGTGGTTCCTATGTCTCGACGAATCCCGATTCAATTTCGCACGATGCAGACCGCTGGAAATGCTCGTGCAATTCTCCCTCGTCTACCAGTTCCAGATCTTGAAAAAACTCTTTCTAAATACCTTGATTCTCTCAAACCTTTCTTGCTTGAAGAAGCAACGCGTACAGGAACCTCATACGATAATCTACTCGCTTTGCGGAGCAAATGGGTTGGGGACTTTACCAACGGGCTCGGAAATCTATGTCAGCAACGTTTGTATGGTGCGTATTCCCTCTTTTTTTTTTCTTATAACTTATCTACAAGTTTCTCTAATTAGAACTTGACAAAAGCTCTCCGGACAACTGGTTGGACGATAACTTTTGGTTAAAGGGTTATCTTCAGTGGAGAGCACCTCTTTTGGTCAACTCGAATTGGTGGCTTGTATTCAACGATGACCCGCTTCAGCCCTCGGACGAGCATAATTCATCTGGATTTACAAGTTGGCAACTCCAAAGGGCATCTTGGCTTGTTCACCGGACCCTGGAATTCAAGGACAAAATCGAATCGTAAGTGAGTCTATCTGCCGATGATTTATCTAATCTATCTCCCTAGACAAGAAATTCATCCTGTTACGACGCGTACGGGTATGTCCTTGATCTATTTCTTTTTCGTGTTTCGTTGTATTCACCTGTCCACAGGTGTCTGGTTCCAAGAAAACGTTGGACGAATGTTCAACATTGCCCGTATACCTCAGCGCGACTGCGATACCCTATCTGTCACTTCCCTTTCCTCTGATCCCTTATCTCACAACGTTATTGTTATCGTGAACAACTGGTTTTACACACTACGCGCCTATGATCCCAGCTATGGTCTAATCGGCGTAGAAACATTTCTTTCTCGTCTGAACGCAATCGTTCGCGATGCTACTACTCGACCTGGCCTTGCCCCGGAAATAGGCGTACTTAGCGCTGATGAGCGAGATACATGGGCTTCGGTTAGTACTGTAGAGCCATACTCTCAACACGTACTGAAACGACCTCTTTTATACTTAGAACCTCCAATGCCTCAAATCCATCTCTCCTGATAACTCACGTACCCATGAAGCCATTGTAAAGGCGCTCATGTGTCTGTGTCTCGACAACGTTACGCACACGCTCCCATCTTCAAAAAACTTGTCGCTCTCATCCCTTCCCCAACCCTCAGGTATATCTCAAGCCTCTCTCGATTCTCACCTTCACGCCATCCGCTCCACCGCTTCTAATGTCTCCAATCACTTTTTCGATAAACCATTTTCTATCGTTGTGGACCCCGCCGGCCGAGCAGGAGCTACGGGTGAGCACTCTCCCTGTGATGCTCTAATTCCGAGTATCGTAGCCGAGTATGCCGTCGCGGAACAGGTGGATATGGATTCATCCTCCAACCTGCCTGAAGAGCCCAAGAATGAAGGCTGGGACCGATTAGACTGGGTGACCGACGATCGTATACTACAGGCCACTCGAAGCGCACGAGAACGAGCTGAAGCAATTATCAATAATTCCGACGATAGTATATTGTGGTTCGAGGAGTATGGCTCTGACTGGATGAAGAGTGCAGGTTCGTTTACCTCGTCATGAATACAAACGTGTAACTGATGTCGCTTCAGGTTTCAGTCCAGACGCGTACATTCAGTTGGCGATGCAGCTGGCCTGGTATTGCACAATGGGTGAATTTACAGCAACTTATGAGACTGCTTTGACCAGGATGTTTCACAAGGGCAGAACCGAGACTATAAGAACGCTATCTGAAGAAAGTCGGGCTTTTGTGCTCGCTATGGTTGATCTTTCTGCTTCTGTTCGTCTCGTCCTCCGCTCCTTCGTCCTACTTTGACTTATCACCTTGACCTGACCACTTAGAATGAATCCAAGCATCATCTTCTGCAGCGCGCTATTCGGAAACATACTACGCTTACCCGTGACGCGTCCACCGGGCGAGGAATTGACCGACATCTACTGGGTTTGCGAAATATGCTTCAAGAAGGAGAGAAATGCGACCTTTTTGAAGATCCACTGTTTGCGAAGAGTCAAGAGTGGCGTCTGAGTACCAGTGGGTTGAGTGCCGGTCATTATTTCCGGGGAACTGGGTATTAACTCTGTCTTTCGTCCTCGATTTTTCTAATATCCTCTTCAGATTCGGGGCTGCGTATGAGAATGGCTATGGTATAAATTGTATGTCTCTGTATGTCTTTCAATGCTTCTTGTCCTAACTGTGCGATAGATCTGGCTGCTCCATCGATAGTGAAGTTTGGCGTTGAAACCAAGCTTTCTGGTGATGGTACTTCTACTACAAAGTTCAAGAGTGCTTTGGTCGATGCACTGAGGGAGATGAAGAACGTTGTTTCCGTTGCTTCATTGAATGAAAATAAAGATAATAATAGCGAGCCATATTTGGTCAGTAGACTCTAACAATACGAGCCCCGCGGAGTTATCGACTTGAAGCTGCATCAGGCAGCTGAGATGCCCTTCAGCTCTAAGCACTCGATCAGAACACATCCGAGCGTAGAGAGACTGATTCATGATCGATGTGACTGCGACTCCTGACGTTTTTGTGTCCTGATATGGTACGTTGACACGAATTCGGGATTCCAATCATAGCGCTGAATTGAACTAAATATACACCTGAGAGTTCTGTTACTAAATCAAGCAAATTCGGCCCAGCCCGACCAGATACTTGTTGTTTCTTTCCTCGCAACTTCCAGCATTGCGAGATGAGCTCCGGTTTCTGTGACGATTGCTTCAAAGGTTTGTGAGATCGGACGTTTTATTCTGAACTGAAATTAATCTTCTTGTCGTAGGTGTCACCCACGAAGGTACTGTGAAAGGTATATCACTATCTTAATCGATTTATCATTCAAACCGGTTCTCTTGAGTCTCAATCTGAGCTAGTTGTTTCAACTTATCGATTATCGCTCATCGACACTCTTATTGCCACCTTACTCTCTTTCATTTATCTGTAACATACCGTACTTACCTTTATGAACCTATAGGCAAATGGGAACAGATCGGTGGAATCGACTGTTACGTTGGTATTCCCTCCGACCATGGCATAGAGTATCCCAAGGATAAAGCTTTGCTTTTCCTTGCAGATGTCTATGGGATGCAGTTTGTTAATAACCAGGTGTGTAACTCGCTGTATGACTGTATATTTGAATCATCATATTCTATTATTGAAGCTCCTCGTGGATGGCTTTGCTGCGAATGGAATTTTGGTAAGTACTTATGTACTTCATGTGGTATACTAGTACTGCTATGACTTCGAAAATGAAAACGAATGCAGACTTCATTCACCTTGCCTATTCAGATTAATCTCGGATGCATATACTGATTGTTCTCTCTCTGTAGACATATGGAATTGACTTTTTCTTTGGTGATCCCACTCCGGCGGATACAATGAATCAAGTATGCGTCTATGTTACCCCTCCCTTGGTCGATGTGTTCGACGGGCTTTCTTCAATTCTAACCTTTTCCTTGCTTCTTTCGTGCCCATCTTCCTCGTTCTTCACGCTAGGGTGCATTCGACAGAGAAGCATGGCGCGACCGACATCCATACGAACGTACCCGAGCCGCCATTGACGATGTTATCAAAGCTCTGAAGGAAAAGGGCATCACGGCATTTGGTGGGATTGGGTATTGTTTTGGAGGTGAGTAGCAGTCTTGTTTACCATCTTTGATTGGTAGCGGCAGCCTGTACCTATTTTTTCTTTCGTAACCAAAATAACTCACTGATGTTCTCAAACGTTTCCGTCTTCCTCGCTACTAAAGCCTATCAAGCTGTCCCCCTGGCCATCGAGAACGTCATCAAGGCAACGGTCGTAGCTCATCCCTCTCGACTTCAGATTCCGCAGGACCTTGAGGTACGTTTCTATCTATCTATCATGATTATCATTCTTAATACCTTTACCTCCCTGTCGCATGTACAGAAATACCGCGCCCAATCCAAAGCCCCCTTCCTCATCATCTCATGTGAATTTGATCCCGCTTTTCCTATTGAGGCACAAGGAAAGGCTGATGAGATATTTGGCGCTGATGGTAAAAATTTTGCTCCGGGGTATCAGAGGACGTATTGGGAGGGGTGTAGGCATGGTTTTGCAGTGAGAGGAGATGTGAGTGATCCTATTGTGAAAAAGGCCAAAGAGGGCGCATTCAAGGAGTCGGTGGACTGGATAAAGAAGTATTTGTGAGTAGATTAAATGTAACTGTAAATAGCTTCAACTTGTGGAATGCTATCTTTAATCAATCGGGGTATAGCTCAGCCGGGGGTATGAGCCGATGAAGCAGCCCAGGCCAAGAAGCCTCTTCTGAATCGATCCGGCGGTACACCTCGGTACACCATCACTAGTTCCTGATGCGGATTTAAGCACTGTTTTTTTCCCCAATGTTGCTTTTATTAGTGTTATTAGGTGTTGCAGGGTTTTGCTATCAGTATGGATTTGACCATTTGCCCAACAGCTAAGGCGCTGAGGCTGCGTTGCGGCATCTAGTGAATGGGCCGATAAATGACATTAATGAACTGATGTCAGGACGGAGAAATTGGAGTGTTAGTGAATACGAACAGCACCTCGAGGACGCTAAACCGTAGATACAACAATCAGCTGGCTTGAAGAAAGGTGATAGAGGTGAGTTACATAACGTGACCAATTGAGCCTCTGGAATTGTGGACACTGTTTCTGACCTGTAATCGATAATCCAGCTTGTCCATGAACGGCCACAATAGCGACGGCTCCTTGATGCACTTGATGCAGCCCATGGACAGTGGCACATCAGCGCCGGTTGGAAACAGCAGTGGCTCTGGGCCACCAGCGAAACGTCGAAGAAAGAATGACGGAGAACCCAGCGAGCCGCGAAGACTCAGGAGATCCCACGAAGCCTGTACACGATGCAGAGGAAAGAAGATTAAAGTGAGTACAATAAATTCGGGATTTTGCGAAAATTAATACGCCAACACGGGCGCATCCGTCGTCGGCAATATCCGAAGCACTTGGCTTACACTTTTCTATAGTGCGACTCCAAACATCCTCGCTGTACAGCATGTGTCACTGCTGGCGTACAATGCAATCAGGAAGACCGCCACAGGCAAACTACAATCGCCAGAGACCACACTGAACGTCTTGAACAAGTCGTTGCTCAATGTGATGCGTTGCTCAAAAGGCATATTCCAGGCTTTAGCTTGCAAACTATCGACGATGTTTGTACACGAGAAGGAATCGACATTGAAGCTTTGCAGCCAGTTCAGAGTCTGCCTCCTCAGTCCAGTTCTGCTCCACCAATGTCTCCCGTCCCGCAACCTGGATTCTTTCCGTATTACCAGTATCCTCAGCCTCCGTACATTTATCCCACACCTTTTGCCGTCCCTGCGCCCGCTGCACCACAGTTAGATATACCCGGCCAGGACCCAAAAGCAAACGACATGTCGTCAACCACAGCACTCGCGAAGTCATTTGGTGTCGCTGCTTCAATCGTCAATGAGACAGCGTCACCGATCACCGTCTATTACCATGCGCCTCCTGCAGTGACCCCTCCTCTTGCAGAGGAAGATTTGGCTGTAGGCTCCTCTGGCCTTGATTCCGGTCGTGATCGCGTCCTACAGCTAGAAATGCCAGCGCCCCGTGATACCGCCAAGTGGCGTTCAGTCTCCGTATTTCGGTCTCAGCCATATTCTCCTGCCGACATTTGGATTCCTACTGACCGCAAAACCCTCGTCGACATTGTCGACATCTACTTTACACGTCTGAATCCTCATAGGCCAGTATTCTTCCGCCATCAGTTTATCGAGGCGCTCAATCAGCTCTATGACGACGGTGCTAGACCGGTTTTCGATCCTGGTTTCATATGCTCCCTTTACCTTGTCCTTGCGCTTGGGACACTGAGCGAACTTAACAGAAGTGAATACCAGGGTGACGGTCCTCGGTCCAATGGTGACGTTGGCATGGACGGTGATGCCAACGATCAGACAAAGGCGTCTCCTACAGCTGAATCACGCCTTTCCCCAGATTGGCCTGCTCACGATGAATTTTTTGATCGTGCATTGGCGGTGAAGCCTGAACTGCGAGTCACGTTGAGTAGTCTTCAAGCATTAATCTTGCTTCATTGGTATCTTTACGCCGAGGTAGGTTTTGGATCCTCTATCTCCTTTTTCATTCTAATGTTATTACAGCGTCAAGGACGCACACTCTGGCGTCTCGTAGGATCCATCGTCCGCCTCGCAATCGAACTCGGTCTACATCACGATCCATTAACCCAAACAATGCCAAACCCCGCTGCCCCTACCTCTCCCTCTAACTCGGACGGCGACGGCTCCTCCTCTTCCGTACCCGCCGAAATTCCTACCTTTTCTGCACTCGAATGCATTCTTCGCATTCGACTTTGGTCTATTGTTCTCGTACACGACCGAGGAACCAGTATACTCCTCGGTCGCCCTCTTGCCATATCTCCCTCGGATGCCAATACCACCAGACCATCCAAAGCTCGTTCTGGTGATGCAGTGTTTACAGTGTCCCCAAATTCCGGCACCAAACCTCCTACCATGGCCGACCTCGATATTTCCGAGCACTTCCTGCTCTCGGCCCCCATCGCTGATATCCAAGCGGATATCATTATATCTTTGTACAGCCCTACCCGCCAATCTGGTGAAACGCTTCTTCGTAATGCAAGTCGAATAATCAGATCAATAAACCTCTTTAGGCGCTCCCTTCCTCCATCGTACAAACATTATTTTACAGGGACCGCCAGCTGGCCTCTTTCTCTCCGCCATTCACTTCTCTCCACCTTAACCGAATCTACCGGATTGACTTTACTTAAACTCGCCATTTCTCGTATCTTGCTCCTACGAGCTCTATTCAGTTCAAAGGAGCTCGGGTACGCTGAACGTCGAAAAGCACTTGTAGACGCAATCATTCAAGCACATAATGTCATCGCAATCCATACTGTCCTCGTTCGATTCCCTGAAGTCGGATTTTTCACTTCTCCTGTCCCATTACACATCGCTGCAATGGTCATCCTCTATGGCAGGATGTCAAACTGCGATGTGGGTATACCTGGACTGCTGTTAGATGGTGGAGAAGGAGGTGGCGATCGAGAGGACGCGGCAAGTAATGCTGTACGAATCCTAATGGAAGATGTTTGGCTTGCTCTAGATATGCTTCCTCGATTTCGCTGGCGCTGGGAAACTGGAAATGGAAGTAGCGGGGGAACGAACCCGCTAATCGCAAAACTTGCAGAAAAAGTCATGGCGGCGTCATTTTCAGAGGAAGGACTGCGTGGTATAGGTCCTCCGGATGACTCTGATAATCGTAGTTTAACTGCGGCTACGGAGAGTGAGAGTGAAGAAAGTCGATTGATTACAGGTATCGGTCGACAAGGACCTGTTGGTCAACCGGTTTTGATACCAGAGCCTGATTGGGAGGAGGAGCTCGCGGGTCCGACTAGGGATAAAAGTGCGCCTAGTAACACACCGATCGCTTCAAACGGACCTTGGGGGGAGTCTAATACGTGGGGCGGTGAAAGCACTACAAGTCCTAAAAGTCAACAAACAACACCTACGTTACAAGCTGCTTACCCACCTTCTTATCCACCAGCATGCAATACTTCTTCCGCAGGATCGTTCCCATATCCACCACCAGCTTCTGCGCCAAATGCTGTACCTAATACCTACCCTCACGCGCAATACCCCGTGTTTAATCCACCTGTCTTTGGTCCTCAACCGGTTAACGGAACAGCTGAGAAATCTACATCCTCAAGTTCTAAGCCTGCATCTGTTTCCTCCGCTTCGAACGGTGTTCCGCCTTCGTCCACACCAGTTCGAACACCAACTCGAACCAATGGAATGCCTTCTTCTGCACCGAATCCCGCGTCTACTTTGTCCTCAATGCCACAACACATGGTCGAAGTCCCACAAAGCCTCTTCTATCCGTTTTACCCAGACATCTCTACCACCGAAGGCGTTACGCTAACTCCATCGCCTTCTCACGCCGTAGGTCCCAATACCCTCCACAGTCCACCGCAACCACAACACCGCTCAACTCGAGCAGCATCCTCCGCACCAGGCGCATCGGGCAGCAGTGGAACCGCAAGCTCTCTTTTAGCAGCAGTGGCAACTCAGGTTCGCGGAGGCCAGCAAGGTGCTCCAGATATGTACATGAGCGAAGAACGAGTCACGCATTTTGTGAATCACGGCCCGTACCTGCACACCCCTCCGGGTTCATACTCCCACTCTTCCCCTGCTACCCCATCCGCGCCACCAGGCTCTCATTCTCAGCCTGAATCGTCTCCGCATCCCCCACAGTTGGTACATCATCCTCCGAGCGGAGGTCTGTATCATATTGTGAATGGAGGACATACTCATGGAAATATGCATCCTCCGCAGGTTGTTTGGGCATCTCATGGAGTGAGTCTATCTTGAAGGTACTTTTCAGCTCCGAGTACTGATCTTGTCTGCTAGCACACGTCTCCACCGCGACCGTCGGGCTATACCGCCCAGTCTTCTTCGTAATAACTTTATCAATTTTTTTCAATGTATATAAATTTCAAACCATCACTCGGCTTGCTCTGTCCTCTTTCAGATGCTTTGTTTTTTGTTTTCGGTTATGTTTTGCGAGCCGCGAGCCCGTACTTGCTATCTTCCTCGATGCTCACTTAGTTGTTTGCGGCCTCAAATCCTCAAATTGTTGTGTATGTTCTATTTTGCGATGTAGTCCAGGAAATGTATAAAACATAATTATAACTTATGTATGCTGTTGTTCTGCGTTGAGTGAACCATTATCCTTACTGCGAACTCTAGTGAAATTGTCATGTTGGGCTGGAGAAACAGGTGGAGATTCGGAACAGCTAAAGAAAAGCCTTCAAAAATATTGAGCGACCTCCTAAAGTGTCAATTCCTTGAATTGTTCGGTTTTATTTGTATATTGTGGGCGTATTTTCCAATTGAAGGCTTGCGATACACTGCTTTGACCGATCGATTATATTATAGTGATGCATCCGCGGATGGAACTAAAGAGTACATGTAGATTATGAATCCAATAAATCGAGAAGATAAATCAAGGCATCACAGCCTCCTCGTAAAATAAACTGAAGTTTGAGATCAAAGTACGTAGTGTTTTTCGGGGCATTTACCCGCTCCATTGGCAGTGTTATCTCTTCTAGATCGTTCCTTCATCTCCTTGGCCCACCACGAGTGCCACCGGACACTGGGGGTTTTGGAGCTCCACGAGGGCGCTGGCTACATAGCAAAATGGTTAGGTTGAATATTATTCACATCACCAGAAAAGCACGTACTCAGGCCTTTCAGGCTCCATGTCAGAGTTCCATCCATCCTCATCCTCGTCAGGTTCAGCTGAAGGAATACTGGAAGCTGGCTTAACAGCGTCGGTACCCTGAACGCTCGAAGCTGGTTCAACAACGTCGGCACTCTGGACGCTGGACGCTGGATTTACTCCTTCGGTACCTTGGACGGTGGATGCGGACTGCGACAGTGGACGCCGACTGAACAGTGGTAGCAGATTCTACGCTAGTCGAGGCGGATTCAGGTAATCCAATATCTTTGGGTCTTCAACTTGGTTAGAAACAAGGTTTCGATGGTAAGAAGTATCCAAGTACCTGTCAGAGTTATTCATCTCGTTAGTGGGATATGAAAGAAAGATTTCACGCTGATATAGGATACATTTAAGCGCGCGCTTAAGTATTGAATATTTACAGGTTCGTACAGCAGATAGGACGTTTGGTATGTGCACACCACTATACATGCCACACAGTACAACAGAAACAGCAATGAGCCGACGTAATACATAATCTATACCGCGTTGGGATAGGCAGAGGCTAGGCTAGATCTCAGCATCCTCCGGGATCGCGTAGTACAAGGGCTATATTGAGTGTAAGACGTGAATATGCTTATCCAAGCGTTGGAGTCGCTCACCGTATTGAAGACGTGATAGAAATGTCCATTCGCTCCACCATGTTGTTGGTTCCCGTAGTACGCCATAGGGAACCACTGTCACACAGTCAAAATTTGAAAGAAGTTTTTCGAACGGGACATACATGTTCTGGAGGTAACCCCTCCTTTCCGGACCTGATATATCTTGCCTCCTGTGTATCATTCGTGACACCAGTATTATGTTTCGGCAGAACAAATTGCGCAATTTGTAGTTCTGTGTCCGTAACTGTACTTCGCGAAACACGCGCGTACGATGTTCGATAAAGGCCTCGGTACAGTATATACTCACACCTATGCAGAGATGAGAAAAGAAGTTGGTGGAGTACTTCTGTTTCGTACCATCTGTCATAGTCGTCTTGATCGACATCATGAACGTTACCATCCTATGTACGGGTTTCATCAGCGCCTAGTGAGAGAGGCTGGGTCAAAGTAACTTGCCTCAACGAGTATCTGGTAAGGATTGGCTGTGCATCACTCAGCTTCAAATGGCAGAGGCAGAGTAAATCAAGCAAAACTCACGTCTAGGAGCATGTGGACGAGTAACCACATATCCCAGATAGATGACTGGCCTTGGGTAGGCTTCTGACATTATTCTTGCTAACTCTATACTTTGCAGTTCACGATCCAAAGGATCCTCCTCTGAAACCGGACATAAATGAGAAAATGCCATGAATCAAACGCGCAAACATTATACCTTGGCCATTGTGTGAAACTACGACTGTAACCTGTATTGGTCAGAAGCAAGGTCAGTAAAAGTTGAATTTAAGGTTCGCTACAAACCGCAGTGCCATAGACATCTAAAACAGCCTCTATTTGTATTGAGCACCAAGGTCAGTAAAGAGTCTAAGCTAAATTTAACTACACACCGATTGCAGGAGCCAGCTCTCCGTGGGGAGAAGGTAAAAGATGGTGTGTAGAATTGATTATGGGAAACTGTTTTATAGACTCAACAAGTGAAACTTATTTCTTTAATAGCAGAGGTACTGACTTTCGACAGTAAAACAGCACCCCACGTATGAGAATTAGGCCCAGGACCAAGATCGACATTCTGAAAAGTTGGTGAGCGCCTGCGCTTGGAATTAATAAAAAGCCTACATAGCCCATATCCTCGATGATGACTCGTGTGCTAAACAGATTATTAGCTTCTAAGGCAGGAGGAAGAAGGAAGGTGCTCACAGATCACGATTCCCGTAAACAGTACGCTATACCATATAAGTGAGACGCTCTAATCACGGTCAAAAAGAAACACTGACATGTAAATCCGTTTCAAGAAGCCCAACCACATCAAGTTCCATATCTCTGGAACGAAGATGAATCCGAAACAGCATCAAGAAACTGGATTACGCATACCTGATCAGATTAAGCACGCGTCGTTGACTGTCGCGACCCTCGTTATCTATCCCAAAATGGATCGTCCATATCCCTGCTCGAAGGATTCGAGGACCCGGCCTGAATGGCTGAGGGGGGCTAGACGGTAGCCTATAAAGTGTAGCCAAAATACTCGTAATGGAAATTAGGGCAAATGTTGTCCGGGCACACGAAGCAACCGTGCTGGATATGGAGGCAGGGCGGCTCACCCGGTTAAGGGCGGGCCAGTCGAACGCGAGCGACAGACACGCCATCTCGGCCATAAGCACCCTTATTCAACATTATTAATGATAGCCTGAGGATTGATAGTGACGCTTACAGATCCGTCCGTTCACGGAGGTACACGCCCCCTGGAACAAACGCGTACGCAACAGTCCAGACATCAGCAAGAGCGAGTAAGCTAGAAATGGAAGTCGAAGAGTCAAAAAAAAGATTAGATTCAAGTGCTATGAACGTACCAATAAACGACCATCGCTGTGAAACTTGTTTTAAACGCTGCTCGTGTCAAGCTCGCGTTATGCAAAACCACCGGAAACGAGCCCATGATGAACAGAGCAAGTCCTAATCCTCCCAGATATCCATGCCAATTTCTGAAAGTGTACATTGTATAGGAACTTGCACTTCCGAACGCAAACCATAGAGGATTTGATAAGAGGTGAACCTTCGAGCTCCTCATAGCTTGCAAGGCTACTAGCAAACCAAAAGAACAACATAGAAGCGTCAATGAACCATGAAGATGAGGTAGCGGTCCTCTGGGACGTCCGTTTGCGTATCCCGTCCACGACCAACTTATGAGTGTACTGGGATCGGCGAGTAGACAATGCGTTATGAAAATGAGGCTCCCAAGTGGTAGTGCCCCTACGAGCCAATGAACTGTAGGCGAAGTAGAATCGTGTTTATCAGACTGATTCCGGGGCAACTCATCAGCTGGCCTTGAATAAAATTCATATAATGCGAGAAGCCCTAAAGCCAGGCCTTCCTTGTTGTATCCGCCAGACCTTTTGTCAACGATGGGCCAGACTACAGAGAAGTGTCAGTCTAAGAAATAATGCACGGTGGATTAAGAGAGTACCAGGATTATTGGAGTGATTACAATGTTTGGAAAGAGATGCCAGTATGAGACCTAATCCTGTTACTGTGATAACAATCAACAAACAGAAAACGCGGTAGGTTATAATCTCACTTATGCTCTGGTATGATGGGTCATTGCTCCATTTAACCACTTGTGGTATCATGGCAGCTGAGGTCGCAAAAGCTACTAGAAAGAGTCGATGAAGAGGGCTTTCAAAGGCATAAGCCGCGATTCCAACGAACGACAGTAGCTGCATCGTTGTCTGTCCACCTCGCGTACGAACCCACTCCAAAAAAGGCGGTATTGAAAGCCATATTGGAGAAAGAGTAGAGAAAAGTGCCAACTCAGACCCAGCAATTGCAAGTTCCCACACAGAGAAATAGAACAAGGTTGGAATAAGGGATGTGAAGATTGACCAAAAAATGTAAGCTATAAGGATACCTATTAGCACAAGCAACGAACCGCTGATGGCACGAAACATACAGAGGTAAAGATCTGATGTGAAGCATGTGTATGGTCGAATTCTAGCCACTATCGCTTTCCAGCTTTCTGGATTTGGAGGCTCAACCTTTGCAGCTGCAACGCGTGCATCTGATTTTTTATACCTCGTGGGTGAGTTTCCAACATGAATGGTCTTACTACCCTTCCCGTTGGATGAATCTCCGACAGTAACCTTGTGAAGGATTAAACTATGTATTGCTGGGGCTTAATGGGAATATTCTGGTTTAAACTTACATGTAAGTCGTTGAGACGAAACTCTTCTTCCGCGCAGGCATCATACAGAACATCCAAAAATATCAAACCCCACTCGAAGAAGCTGTAGTGCGTATACGCTGCGGTAAACATTAGGATACAAATCATTGCGGGCGAGGTTATCAACACACCTCCGGGAATGCGATGAACTTTATGTTGAATAAAAAAATAGACAAGAGGACCGATGGAAAGGAAGAACCTGACCAAGGCTAAGAAGATTGTGTATTCGTTTTTCAAGCTACTCACGCCGACGCAATGATAGTCCTAATTCCAAAGTTGTACTCAATGGGAATATCACACCAAAAACCTGCTCAAACACACACCTTTTTCTGCGAACACTTGAACATGTTTTAGAGGTTGAATATATTCCTCCGATCATCCAAGGTAGATTAAGCACTACGTTAGTCGATTTTAGGAATGAAATATGGAGGAGCAAATGAGATTTTACCTATGTACGAGATCATAAAGATGTCGTGGATATCATGGTCGTCACTAGAAGTGATATAAACCCAGCCGCCACAAGTTAATGTCCGAATAATCCCGCAAACAAATACAACAGTAGGAAGAGATGAGTCCTTGGAGCGTTGAACAAAATACAGCAAAGATACAAGTGCGAGCCGTGGTCCTGCAGACGATGAACAGATTCAGACGAATTAAAAACGACAGGCGCGTCACGAACCGGAGGTCAGTGCAATAAGAATTTGAAAAATAGAGCGTTCTGGGTACCAGTCCCCTATAGTGGCAGATACTGAAGGAAACCATTCTTCAGGATATCCTGCTACGCCGTTCTTGACGATTTTCTTGTAATGAAGAGCAAGTCCGAAAGCAAGAGTAACAGTGAACGCAGCATAAGCGAGTATAGTGTGTCCACGGGCAATGGTGGAAGCTTTGAGGTGAAGATGGCCTGAAAAACTCGGGCCATCCCTTGAGGACATGGTGGTTCGAGACTAATTCGAGTTAGTACGCGTTGGAGCAACACGTGCCGGCGATATTCGGTTGAATTGACAGAATCGGTTCTCAATTGAAATTCCTCGCTTTGACCAGGACGGTCATGTCCAAAAATCCCATTCCGATAACCGTGTTTACTGGATTTTTGGGAGCCGGTAAAACAAGTGTAATATTATCTTTGCTCCCCAAACTTTCCAAAGACTATAAAATTGTTCTACTGAAGAATGAATATGGCGATGTTGAAGGTATGACTCTTTCCGCTCTCTCGACCTTCCTGATCAGTATCAAGTTGATAGCAAACTGGCTCAGGAATCCAACCTAGCAGCAGTCAGCGAAATCTTGAATGGTTGCATGTACGACCCGATTCATATGCACAAGGCCTGATCTTATCCGTAAAAAGGTGTTGCGTGCTCGTAGGTCAAATGCAAAACGCTCTGCTGGAAATCAGAGGTACGTTAGTCTTTTTGAGAACTCTTCGATCTTAGTCTGAGCAAGAATTAGATCAATATCATCCAGATCGTATCATAATCGAATGCTCGTGCGTTGGACTTATTTGAGCTCTCCACGTTTCTTATCAGGCCTTTCCAGAGGTTCCGCTTTCCCAGCAACCCTAGCCTTTCAGATCCGAGAAATGGAACGAAACACTGACGGAGACTTCAAATTGGACGCGATTGTTACCGTAATCGACGCTGAAAATTTCATTGGTTATGAGGATACATCTCCCACCGCCAAGATGCAAGCGAGCTACACAGATCTACTCCTCATCGTGTGTTGGCTTTTCTGTACTAAACAGTCAAAAGGGGCTCTAACTCCGCACGTTCTTTTTAGAACAAATGGGAAAATGTTTCAGAGCGACAGCTCGAAACTGTCATGGACCATCTGCACACTCTGAATGACCTCACCCCCAAAATACGTTGTGATGGACGCAATGGTGTCGATCCTCTTCTGATCTTTGGCGTTGGTTCCAAGTTGTTCTTAGACGAAAATACATCGGCCCAAGCCCAAGACTCGTCCCATGTCGACGAAGTGCAAACGTTGACTTTATACCGAGGCTTACCTCCTAAACACAACCACCAGAACGGAGATGAACATCATGATGAACACTCTCGCAACCCCAACGAAAAACCCACCTTAATACACAGGGATACTTTAATTGATCATCTCACAAAGATCAGAAGGGAATCAGTGTGGCGAGTCAAAGGTTTCATTCGAGTGCTGGAAGCTAATATCGAGACTGTTTACATCCTCAACTGGGCTTTTGGGCGATATGATCTGACTAAAACTGATCCATCTGTGCTCGCTGACTTCAGTTCAGTGCAACTCACTGCAATGGGAGAACGAGGTGAAGTGCGTAGAGCTATTGGACCTTTCTGTAGAGAACTAGAACTTTCAATATTGTAGAAATTTCCACCGTAGATTCGAATAGTAGAATGTGTAAAATCCAAGAGATAATAGTGAACCGCTGTACATGATAGAAAAAGTGATAGCAACACAAAGCATGACTGCATATGTATACCCACTCCCTCTACGAGAGTGAAGAAGATACAGTGAAACGTCAGTAAACAAGAATGATAAAACAAAATAAATCAAGCAACTAAAACAACCTAACCTAGATCCGACCCTGTGTTCGAAGCTGCCTTCACTGCTCTAAAGGCATATCTGGAATCAAAACATGCATTTGTTTCCCTCCCTCCTTCCCTAGAACAGCTCCATAGCCACTCATATCGCCCTCCATAGTCCTCAATGAAGCTAAGGAGTGTGCCGAATCCTTATGCTCCAACCCATGCATATACATTGCTTGCACAGAAGATGTTGACGAGGATGCCGACTCGTATGGTGCAGCGGGTGCAGCGCGTCGAGAAGGTTTGGGTTTCGCCGCCGCAGGTCTACTAGGGGCCGTAGCGCTGTATGCATAGACAGGAGACACAGGCGACAAAACCTGGTCGGGGAACATATCTTGAGCCTCGTCAGGGGTATAGGAAGGAACAGGCTTCCTCGGTGTGCGTTTCTGAGCACCTTTACTTCCTGATGTAGCAGCCTGAGATTGATCAAGGTTCCTGCCTTCAAGGGTGTACACGATAGCATCAGGAGATGAGGCCCGTTTATGATGAGAGAGAAACGCTCCTGGAGAATCGATACTATGTGTAGGATGAGTGGAAGTTGGAGAATTGTTCTGCGATTGTGATCGTGCTCGGTTGGGTTGGAAATCGGTAGTGCTCGCCGAGTCGGATACTCCAAGTGCAGCAAAAGATTGCGTAGGACTACTGGCGTTGGGCGCTGAAGTCCGCGAGTAGGAGCGCGAGTTGTGTCTCGATGCTGGTTCGGAGGGTGGCGGTGTCATGAAAGGCGACATCTCATAAGTGATGGGAAGAACTGGTGCTGCCGAATCAAGAGACTCGGCGCTATTCGGGAATGACGGATACCATGAAGATTCCTCATGAATGGGTGGAGAAGTCGGTGAAAGATCACGCAAGGGGACACTTTGAGAGAAGCCGATTTCTTCCGTGGGCTCTCGACCATTCATTCGGCCGAGGTTAGCATACGGATCTATATGCCCATCCGACGAAAAACTTGACAACATGCCTGCCGTCGAGTCGGAAGTGCCAGTGGGATTAAATCGGTCACGACGGTTCCGTTTGGAGTGCTTAGATTTGGCGGTGAACGCAGACGGAGCATTGTCTTGGGATTTAGCGAGACCCAAAGCAGCGAGACCAAACCCACCCGATTTCTGAGAGCGACTATTGGCTGCAGTGTTGGAGCTTGTTATTGGATCTAGCTGATCACCATTTTTTGAGCGTGACCGTGCAGCTGATCGACCACCGTTGGTAGAATCGAATGAGCCCAAGGCACCCCATTTACCGATGCTGGGTCCCGGAGACCCATCCGTATCCCGTACGGTGCTATTACGCCGTCCATGCCGATAACACAGGAATACACCGAGAAGAGCGACGAAAGCGGCTAAACCTCCGATAACCCCTCCTGCAATTGCCCCGCGATTCGCAGGCTTGGAGGCTGAAATACTTCCGATGCTGCTCGGCGAAGAGCCAGCAGCGGTATCTATGGGTGCGGTTGTTCCAGAGCTGGTAGGTTCCGAGCTAGTTGGACTAGTGGCGATAACCGGAAGACAGGAAGTGTCGCTGCCATTACGGATGAAGAAAGGCGAGGAAGTAGCGATCCAAGAGGACCAAATACCTCCAACACCTTCAGACACGTTACCAGCATCGGTAGCCGTAGCCAGAAATACATACGACCCTTGTGGAAGGTTCGCCTGAGGCCATGTAACACTATCCTGAATACTAGGATCTACCCCAGTTGTCAAGACCTCGATAAAGCCCAGTAGGGGTGTAGAGCTTCCTGGCGCTGCAGATACCGTTCCTGTTTCGATTACTGAGCCTGAAGTAACAGATGGGATAATCTGTCGAGCTGTAATATCAGCAGTTGTTATGGGGGGTTCCTGTGTAACGTTAATGTTCGTTACAGAGAGCGTGATGCCTTTGGCTAGTGGTGCACCGTTCGGATCCCAGACCCATGTGATGACCACCGATGAGGAACAAGTGTCAACCTCAGAGGGCGAAACTGGGCCAAAAAAAAGGGCCGGTGAACCCGATGGCGATGGGGAAGTTGAAGTGGGTGTAGACGACGCCGTGGCGGTCGGTGGGTTGATGCTGATAGGGTCGACTGTACACAGTATGCATACAGATTAGAGACCAAGGAGACTTGGATTGAACGATCACATACTGGCGAATATACTTTGCAAAGAAGCAAATGCCAAAACCAGTAGCGACAGACTCTTCATACTTCGTTCCTTTTCTTCCCTTCCCTACTTGTTCTTCACTGAAAGTCCTGGCCGATAATGCTTTGCGGGGTCAGTATTAATGTTGACACCAGCTGAAGAGGAAGCACTGGTCACCGGTCAAGACCAAACGACTCGAGACCCGGAAACAAATCAATAGAATAACTAAGCACTTGCCTTGCCGTTACGCGCCGGTAACAAATCTCATGATGCGTTCGTTGTTCACATTGTTCACGCGTTCACGAGTACAAGTGCATTAATCTGACAATCTATGTACATGTATTCAAAGTTGAAATTTTCTTTCTTTATTATCACGATTAATCTACGCCCTTCCTCCTCGAGGTTCAGGTCATCCGGGCCGAGGCTCAGCGCTCAGCATTTAATACTTGGGATGCTCAAAACGAGAACTGCCGAGATGATTTTGCTGCGTGAAATCCACAGCGGCGTGGACGCCATCACCATCTTTCGATAATAATAACACTCAAGTCCCACAAACACAGCAACAAAAAAAATTTCACAGGAGTTCTTTCCAGGATAGAAATAGCACATACTTGATTGCAAGCAAGTAGTCCAATCACTCAAGATCTAGAGCTTTGCAGTCAAGCAAGAAGTCGCATTACAAAAGTTTCTGCTAAAAAATCACAAGGCATTCTCTTCTTTTGACAGTTGCTGTTATCCACGCATATACGCATATATCCACAAGCAAACTAATGATCCTCAAGGGATTTTGGTCTCTTACGACCGTCGGACCGGCTAGTCGACGCTTTCTCGCGAAGATAAATACCGTTCAAGATGAATGACTGATCGACCAAAAACTCAACAGGCACCTAGTGCATAACGGGAGAACATCTCCCCAGCCACTATAAGATCAATGTACAAATGTGTTTCAAGGTCTACAGCGCTACAGGCTACGGGTACGTCGATGTGTGTTCTGAAAGACTTTACATCAACGGACAATGTATTACTTTGCAATGATTGTTGCGTCGAACCACAGCACTCTGGACAGCCAAAATCTGGCGCTTCGATGATCGCGCAGACAACAAAAATTTTCAAAGATTTCACCTGATTCAACATACCTTCAGGGTTGATGATGGATTCTACGAGGATTTTTTTTGTGTCTGTTGGACGCCGATAACTCGAGATGAAGATGTCAGTCTGAAGAAAACAGTGATATGCGTTGATGCATACCTTCAGTAGTCGCAGCTTTACGCTCACCTTTGATCCTCCCCGCAATTGGTAGCTTGTCCTTTGGGTCCGCTGCAAAGGTAACGTTATCGACAAGCTCGCCCTAGGGTGCACATAGCTGTTACACAATCGCTTCCAAGCCTGTCATCTGGAGTATGGATATGTTGTTTTTTCTGGTCGTTTCCAGTAAAGGACAAAACAATCATTGCTCTATGCAGAATACGACGTCCTCCGGGACAACGTCGAAGTTTATCTTCTGGATGACTAGCTGAGTCGCGAAGATGAGCCTGAGCACGGTGACTCGAAACTCATCCGCTCACCCGAGTGGGTTGAGATCCGGGTTTGTTTCACCTCCTTGCTAGCGCACGCGGTTTTTTGCCGTTAATCCACTGTAGACATGCAAAAATCAACGACTCGGACAGAAAAGTCTAGAACTCGCTAGTAGCTAGCAGAAGATCCAAAAAGTACAATAGGCGTTCATTACTCACGAAAATGAGTTATTCGGTGACGCATTTCGATCTCATTGCAAATGCAACTTGCAATTGTTCCGAGTCAACTGTCAACGTCCTATGTTCAACGTCCGTTGAGCGATTTTGTTGTTTGAGTGAGCTTCTACATTCGAATTCTACAGATTCTACAGGTCAAGGGTATCCAGAGGATCTGATTCTTACCTGTACCAGGTAGTGACGTCATAGCGGAATTGCATCTCATCTTGTATTGCGCAAGAATAAGTCATAAGTATGGAGCGCGAGAAGTCGAGGACGATGCGCAGTAGGCACCTGTTGTCGTCGTATCCGATGAGCGCAGAGCCATTATTCTAACCCTCTGGCCATCCAAGCTATTTCGCCAACGTTCTGCTCTAGTATCCCATCAGTCCTTCGCAGAGCACTCAGCACAGTGGCACGCAGACGATAAGTTATCTATATCACATGATATGGTGCTCTTATCTATCAATATTTCAAATTTCAAATTATCAAAATATTATTCACATGAAAAGTCACAACTTTCAAGTATCCTTCAAGATTTCTCCACTTACTTATATCGGGTCCCAGCCTCTTCCTCTACTGCCACAGGGCTAGAAATGCTTTCGTATGCATTTTCTTCAGGTCTGTTTGTTCTAGAGATTGCATATCTTTGCTAATCTACCCCTACTTATTGATAGCAACAACTTTCTTCCACCTCCCTGTCGATGAAGAAGAGGACGAAGCAATCGCAGGATACGAGCGCAAGCTCCTGACTTGGACTTCTGACACTCCCGCGCCCTCAAAATCATCTCATGAACAGTCTAGACAAGCACGGTTTCAAACAGAGGACTCTGAAGAACGAAACAAAACAGTTAATGCTATTCTGGAAAAAGACGACCTGTACGAAGTTCTAGGCGTACGGAAAAGTAAAGCAGTCGACAAACTTGCTCTACGGCGCGCATATTTGCTACGAAGTCGCGCCTGTCATCCAGAGTATGTGTTATCTTTCATTTCTTAACTATTCCGCCAAGTCTCAGTCGTTTCCATATGATCCAGTAAGTTTCCTGTGGACAAAACCAAGGCCACTCTAGCCTTTCAAAAGATCGCTGTAGCCTATGATGTCCTCAGTAATCCCTCTTCAAAACGTTCATACGACCGTCGTTCACCCAACGCAAAATACGATATGTTTGCCACAAGGCCGACCGGACATGCCGAAGAAACGTTTCGAAACGTCGTTATCGGTATCTTCAATGAATTTTTAGATGGAGATATTGAAGTGATAAGAACATTGTTAAGTAGGTTGATTTCCAGGGTGACTGGCTGTCCTTGACTTTCTTCCGCAGAAGCTACTAGTGATTACAACCCTTCCCTAACACTGGGCGACGACGGTATCAACTCTGTTCTCACTATTCTTGGAACGATACGCCAACGGGCTCTTAGTAAGTCCCCTCTGCTTCTATCACCGTCAAATGCCTCACTCCTTCGCAGCCTGTCGAACGTGCATCTTTGCCTTACACGCCGAGCTTTCGCGTGTGATCGATGTACAACACGAAATGCGTCAACTTTCTTATTTCGATATATTCGCTCGTTCCCGACTTTTGATCCAACTTACAAGGATCACACTCAGTCTCCCTTTCGCTTTGGAAAGGGCTCTCGGAGAACAACATACGATCTATGAATCGTCGAACGAAAAAGCTGTCACCATTCTGCCCAAGCACTTGAATGTTCTAATACGCAGCATAGATGCTGCTCTGGCACAAATGGAACGCATCTTATAATCCTCTCTTCCTCTCTTAAGGCTCTTTCCTGCTCTTTCGGAGGTGTTTCTTGTTTATCTTCCAAATTATTAGACTACCATATGCATCGTCTCCTATTTATCATTATATTTTTTTGGTTCTGTAACTGTACTGTATCCATAGTCCAAAGATTAGACGATGTACTTACTTACCAGATACTTATTACTACATCGGGCAGTGCTTTCCTGCTTATGTCATTCACTCATAGCTCTGAGTCAATTTCTTTCGTTCATCCACCACCACAACCTCCAGCTATCCCTTCTCAGTCAAGGGCTCACATTCGTTTCTGAAACCGTCGCCTTTTAGAGAGAGAAAGTGACAACCAGAGACTTCCAACTAACGATATGCCGAAGGTCAGGATTTAATTAAGAAAAATCGCTCATCGATTTTCCTGACTGATCACATTTCTCAACAGAACAAAGGAAAGGTACTTGGATCGACCCATCTTCTTGCTAGGATCCGCAAAATCTAACTTTCGTCGTCAACAATCTAGGGAGGCAAAAATCGCCGTCGTGGAAAGAACGAAAACGACGACGACAAGCGTGAACTGGTGTTCAGAGAAGATGGGCAAGAGTACGCTCAAGTCACCAAGATGCTTGGTAATGGCCGTCTAGAGGCCCAGTGCTTCGATGGAGAGAAACGGTTAGCTCATATTCGAGGGAAGATGAGGAAAAAAGTGTGTCCCCCCTTCAGCTCGTCGGCTCTACTTGATCTGACTCCGATCTGCAAAGGTCTGGATCAATCAGGGCGATATCGTCCTTCTATCCCTACGAGACTTCCAGGACGACAAGGCAGATGTAATTGTGAAATACACATCTGATGAGGCTCGAAACCGTACGTTCACTGTCATTTTCGAAGATTTCCTGAATCTCAATTTTTTCTTCGATCACAGTCAAAGCGTACGGCGAACTCCCAGAAAACGCCAAAATCAACGAGACTGATACTTTCGGCGAGGAAGAAGGAGAATGTGCCTTCGAGTTTGGTGACGAGGGTGAGGTGGATATCGACGATATTTAGATGCGCATCATGATGCATTTTGATGAGTCTCTTTGTTCACTATGTTTTCTATCATGCATACTGTTATTCTTTTCACTTGTATGTATACATCGTACTGTAATCCAAGGACAGGGTTTATATTCCATGTAATCTTCGAAGACACCTCTTTTCGAAAACCGCTTACAGATGAAACCTTCAGACCTCAGGGTTCATTAGCTTGACCGATAGTCCTACGCTAGCACGATGGAACCTTCCTAGTGATGAGTGGTTTCACCGCGCCGACACTCTGCTCTGAATTCAAACTCTTCCTCAAACGATGGCTTTGCAGCAGCGAGTGAATGGTCTTGATAGATGATCCCTCGTTTTACCGTTCATGGCCCGCTAGCAACGGCCGAGAGAAAACAGCGACGCAAAAACTTGGCTAGGAACCCGCTGATGTGATATACACTTATGGCCATATTGGTTTCAGGAAGTTAGCTTCCTCGATCTTGATTCTTGGTCTTTAAGCTGGCTGATCGAATGCCGTCGAGGAGAGCCATGGACTAACCTGGAAATATGATCCGCATCAACCCGAACCTCGTTAGATAGTGTTAGACTCACCAAGTAAACCATACTAAATATTGCTATCATTGTGCACTGGTGAGAAGTATGCGTGTGATTCGTACAGGACCAAATTCTCTTTTCCATTGATTTTTGGGTATTAGACGCGGTGATCTGCGAGATTACTGGCCATCTGATCTTATGACTGAAAACGGAAGGGAGAACCTCAGAATCTAGTTCTATCTAAGAATATATATATCGATATACATAAGTAAGTAAGTATGTATCAGTATGTATCTCGCGAGGGATAGAAGGGCCATCATTTATGTAAATAATCAGTTCTTTCCATAAATAGAAAGACAAAGCTAAAAATCGCAAAGTCGAATTTGAATAAAACTAATATTGTTACATTTCTGGAGCTAAAGATACTTTAAGTGGCATCGACGCGGCCTTTCCATCCGCAAAGGGTTGTAAGCTCGGAGCTATATACTGAACAATCTTCGCTTCTGTACACTCAAACTCAAACGAGCGCACAAGAGCAGCAACCATTATCTTGAGTTCCACCAAGCCTGACAGGATATCGTGAGAATAACGAAAGAGAAAGACGTTTAAAAGCTCACCAAGTCGATAACCAATGCAGTTTCGTGGTCCATCACTGAATGAAGATACCCCGCTCCACGGTCCATGAGGAAGTCTATCTGCGGGAGGAACACCTCCAGGCTCGATCCATCGCTCAGGAATAAATTCATCTGCGTTGTTTCCCCAAACTTGTTTATTGACATTGAGGACGGTCCAAGGAATCCGGAATACCTAGATATGCGTAAAGAAGATGAGCCAAATTCACTTGCAATAAAGCGTAGACATGAACCTGGCCAGCTTTAAAAGCAAACGAGGACACTGATTCCCCACTTTCAGTAAGAATGGGTTGACTAAAAGGTATCACATCATCTTCAAGACACTACACGCTCTGTGGGTAGGCTAGCAGGATGCAAACGGAGCCTAAAAATTCAAAATGCAATTTATAGTTCGAACTTGCAGCAAAATTTAAAAAAAGGACTGGAACAACGTACCCCTCTTTTGTAACAGCATTGAGGTATTCAAGTTTGCTAATGCTGTTGTAATCGAGAGCGGCCACAGATCGGATTTCATCTCGGAGTTTGCCTTGACTGGATGGATTTTGGGCTAATCGAAGCAGTATGAAGTCAACGGTTACTGCAGTTGTCTCATGTCCAACCATCCTGCATAGTTCATGAGCCATGATGTAGGAAATTACATTTCAACGCACAAGAAGGTTGTGATCTATCAATGGAACGGGACTAGGATGAGCAAAATGCAGCAGTGCTGGCAGTGGCGCTTACATTATCAAGGAGTTCAGTAGTGGTTAGTCGAGCTTCCAAGTTTTCCTTGGAGTTTTGGGTACCGTTGAGTAGAATGGACAATATATCTCTACCACGAAGAACATTTGTGTTGTTGGAGTTGTCTGATATGAGTTTTCCTGCGATTTTTTGTACAACCTGTCTCGCCACACTGTCTCGAAAAGCCGGCAAGGGTAAGCTGGTAATCCAAGGGAAAGCACTGATGAGGATGGGCGCTATGAGCCCAGCAAATGTTCGCGACATAACCACGTCTTGATGCCAAGCATCACTGATTGCTTTCGCATCTGCACTCTTGCCACCGTCGAAATCGTGCCCAAAACCGACTCGTCCTATGATATCCAAACTATAGCTGCCTAAGAGAATGTTCACAACTGTTCAGGGTGAAACTTACGTGCAAGCAGACATGATAGGAACCATATCTACAATTTCGCCGTTTTTCTCGTCGGAATCTATCAGGGTAGCACGAAGAGTTTGGGTCATCTGATACAACATATGAGCTCGTTACGACGATTACGTCGATATGTATCATTCACTGACCCTGTCAACACAGGAGAAGATATCATCAGTCATGGCCTCGACAGCACCCGATCTAGATTGATTATCATGCTTTACCATGAGCTTTGGCAGGATTGAGTAGGATCGAGTCTATACATACGTGAATGCCGGTGCGAGTAGTCTGCGCTGGTATTTATGGTCTTCACCTTCAGCCCATGCAAGGCCATGTCCAAGGATTTTTTCAACGACATGCAGAAGGGTTGGCGGTTTCACTAAGAACGCACAAACACAACACAGAAATTGAAAGCAGCGATCGACAAATAAATAACCCGGAAGGCTCTGGAGGAGTAACCACTTAACGCACCATAGGTATAGCAGTTTTGGAGTATGTGATGAGCAGCAGAGTTGTCCCCTATAACGACCTGATATCCAAAGACACCAGAAAGTTAGATTTGTCTTGCAAAACAACATGAAAGGGTACACTTGAGGTATGCACGCACGATGTCGGGTTGAAATAGTCCGGGTTTAATCCTGTACACTGACCCTAGAGATTCTGCCCACTGGATGTACATTTTAGAAGCCTCATGCTGGAAGATTTCGAGTTCATGTCCCCATATCCAGCTTGTTTGCTTTGAGTACTAGTGCCAGCGGATTTTAAGCAAGGACTGAAGAAACTGATATTCAAGAGGAGCAGCTTACAGTTATTTGAAGCTTTTGTGCTGTACTTTGCTGACGCTGCACATATCTCCAGAACAAGTAGGACGTTCCAAGGATGAAAAAACTGAGAGATATCGAATAATTGTTGTCAATGATCATGCTGGGACAACTTGATTTCCTACGGGTGCGTTTCACTGATATGAAATGAACTTTTTATATCGGCGCCGTATACTTAATCATAAGTATCACTGACCTATCGTACTTATGCGATTTTTCGAAGAGTGATTGTCTGTTGATTGGACACAAACACAAACGCCTTCGGGCCGGAACGGAAGTCCATTTTTCTTCCCCTTCCAAACTACCGTCATCTCCCAATGCTGCGGCCTTCGTCCTTTCGACCTGCTCTTCGCAGCAGAGTCGCCCATTCCACTCGCTTTGCATCTTCTTCCGGCTCGAGTTCTCAAGTCGAAGCAGCCCAAAAGAAGGCTCAGGAAGTCCTTTCTAGCACTCAGCAGTCGGCCAGCAAAGCTTTTGAGAGCGCGAAGAAGGTGGCTGGACCTTTAGGAGAGACAGCAGGAAAGTATCTTGCTAGTGCATCAAAATCCGCTGGTCCTCTGGGAGAAAAAGCTGGCAATTTGCTTGGATGTGAGTCGTGAATGATTATTGGCCCATTTCGCCCATTTCGCCGGCTTTTCAGTCTGTAAAAATGCTGAAGCTAACGGATTGTTCTAGCATACAAACAGCCTGTTCTATACAATCTGGCCGTTTTCCGTGAAATTGCCAAACAAATCTACCGTGCTGAAGGTCTCGCACCTCCTTCATCTGTCGATGCTGTCCGGTCAGCATACAGGACCCTGTGGACAAATGCTTCGTCCAAGGCATTCTGGCAGAAAGCTGTGAGCAGTGGAGAAATTGCGCGACTGGGAGTATATGCTTTGGAAGCATATGGGATTTTCAAAGTGTGTTTTTTTCTACCCGTTCTTGAAATACTGTATTCATTGTCTGTCCCTAGATTGGCGAAATGCTTGGTCGGAGGAGCGTGATCGGCTACAAACTTGAATAGATTTAGAATTTTGCAAAATACGAATACACCTGGTATACGCGGCGTAATAGACTGTTTAAAGCTCTTTAGAAAACGTGTTCAATATACCCGGCAAACTTTTAACGCGATCTTCGTTGTCCTAACCGTTGCATGAAGCGACGCAATGAAAAGCGGGATACACCAACAAAATTAGCAGGCGGGGAAGACCGGGTACGATTTCACGGGACACTGTGGTGCCCACCTTAGATTGTTTATAACGCGGGTGGATCTATGCGCAGAAGGATTTTACTTGTATTGGATGACGCGATGAACAATAAAATTTCAGGTAGTGTCCCTAACTGTTCTCGTTCTTCCTAACTATAAGCGCTCCCCCCTTATGAAGGCACAAGTACGTTGTACCAGACCCTTCTGGACCTATCCTAAACGACGATGTTTTATCCCACTGGCTATGTTGTTGACTTGTTTTATGTGGCGATACATGATGAAGCAGGGGTGGGGATCGTTGCTGTTTGTCTTGTCAATGAAGCCTGGCGTAACAGCTGGAGCTAGAAGGTTTGACCCACCTGATATATTGACCTTTGCAATTGTAGACTGGACATGTTATGGCATCTAAACCCATAAAGCTGGTTTCAGGCTCAGTCGTGTTGGCAAAGAAAGGTCGTACTCACATCCAACCTGAGATCTTGGGTGCAGCTCCGACAGTGATTCACCTCTGTGCAGCGCTGAAGAGTGGGTCACAATCAACAAATTCAGTCTTATGCGGGAGGACTGGAGGAAAAGTAACAGCGCTAGTACACCTGCAATACATGATGTAATTGCCAATAAAGACAAGGAAAAATGGCACAGATGGGAGGGAATGCTTGAGAGACCTGTACGTTCACCCCGAAAAAGGTAGGACCGAGCACGACAGCGATGATCAAATTTCGGAAGAAGAGAGCTGCGGCCTGTAACAACCACATGGGAACATATCCCTACGCATTCTCCTCCAGTTCGGGTCTGTGTGCCTTCCGTCGGCTCGCAGACAGTTCCCGGAGGCCATGTCCGCTCACTTCAGCCTGCCCCTCAATTATGTCTCGCTGACACCGCGGCGCTGCACTATTTGAAGCGGTTTTGCACTATTTGAAGCGGTTTATTCTCCACTGGGATCACATTGCTCCGACAACTGTAAAGTCTGTCCACGAAATTGTTTTCCATTAAAAGATGTTTGTAGCCATTGGAGATGAAGGGGTGCACCAGGACTTGTCAGATGACGAGGATCATGAAGAGTGAGTGCTAGAATAAGTGTAGTTATCCTTTCGTCGATACTTTTTCCCTGGGAGGGTTTGCAGGCTACCTTCCCCGCTGCCTGAGTCCGGCTGTTCCCTGCTGGAGCTGTAGGGCGGAGCCGAGTTGAATACTCTCAATAATACTTAGAGATGCATATCCCTCATACAAGATCTTGTGATGTTCAACGCTATCTATACATTGTGTAGTAAGTAAATTTTCATTCTCCATTGAGACTATCCTCCCCGTAAAGCGGTGGGCACGAAACATTCCTCGAGTTCGTGTTTCTCCTGATCGAGAATATATGAGGTCCTGTGCACTTTCTTCTCTTTTTGCCGACAATGCTGCTGTCTCTCCTAGGCAGACCCTATCACTTTGTTCGCAGACAGGCGATGAGGATCAAATAACCAGAGCCCAAGCACCGTACACATTTTTTGAACCTGCTCTCTTTATTGGCAGTTAAGCCCATGAATTCCACCTCCAGTACTTCATCGTTATTGGCTGCGTTCTACTTCTTCAACCCAATCAACCATGCAACGTGTAACCTCTCACAGGAAAAACGATCTCGTTGGCAGACCAAATTTCTGAAAAGATTTCTCCTGATGAATGATAATAAGTGGATGCTGCCTTATGCGATTTTCAGACCAATGGAGAGCACTGCCCGCTGAAAGATTATTCGGTGTACTATACTTACAGGAGAAAAATTCGGTGTGCCTGCCTGCCAGCTGCGACGACACCTGTAAGTCTGTCGTCTCTCAGGCACGGTCAAGTGAGCTCTTCAGTTGAGCAATAGATGTTAGGCCGATCAACATTTCTGGCACGTATTTACGGGATTCTTGTCTTCGCCCACTGGACAGCACCAATGGAAAAAACACACTCATATGCACAAGTATCCCCGGGCCCTGGGGTGGGGAAAACAGCAGAAAACCAGTAATGGCGGTGCTCGGCATGAAATGGACAGTGTATATTCGATACTCGCCAGCATAATGGTTACAACTAATAGTAACATGTCCGATCGTGGTTCGCAGTCCAACCTCATCGCATGTACTCCTCAAAGACCGCAAAAAACCGTATACTACTACTACTACCCGCATTCACTACATCGCCTTTAATAATCCGCAGCCTTAGGATCCTTCGCATCCATACGGAGACTCGGCCCCCCGCTCTCGGTAACTTTGTTCATAGACGGCGAGATATCCCTCTTCTCCTTGCATAATTCGATGTAACAAATGTCTGATTGCGAATCTTGCTCTCGCGCACTAGTATTTGTTTACATATACAACAACTGCATTTTTGCATTATCATCATTATTATCTTTAAATCGACGCGCACGCGCTATACGGGCCTTCAGGGACCTTCCCACTCGTTATATTTTGATGGCGCTGGAATTCACGGAAGCAGTCAAGTTCTTAATTGTGAATATAAAATTAGAATGCCTCAATTTGACGTTGATATGTTCCATCCTAGCGGCAGGCACAAAGTCGTCCACCGCGGGTTAAGAATGCACCTGTACCTTGAAGACTCTTCACATGGGTACCTACGGGCAAAACAAACTACTAAACTGATAACCTCGCAACACCACCACCGGAGTCCAAGGCTCTGGTTCTACTTCTTTTGGGGTTGTCCTGGAAATCCACGAGGGCTTGATAAGAGTCAACTGGCTCTTTGGTCGACTTCTCTCGTCCAGACTCGAATCGGATACTATTTAACAACTTCTCTGATGCCTGCAATGATTCGCGAGCCGTTTAGATTTCGATTGTTCTGGCCCAGTATGGACCATTGAGATCAATTAAGATGGCGCCTTGCTTGTAAAATTTTAACGAGTTAAAAACAGAATCGTCCTACATACGATCATGAGCTGTAAAAGATTGATGATCTCGTCACAGAGAGTTAGCGAAGGGCACTGTGTGCCGTAGTGACTACGAGAATGATATTTTCCGAGTCAAGTATCATAGTGTAGACAGCAAGTCACCGCTGGGAACCTTGTCATGTCAACCAATCCATCGCTGTTAAAACGTCGTCTTATAATTCAAGAATACACACAGCCCCAACGCATCCCAGGCAATCCCTCCCATCAACGCCACAATGGTGGACAGTTGTGGCAAGGTCCGGTTCATTCTGTACAGGAAAGAAAGGTTACAAAGGTGTGATTCTAATGACTAGAACGATGAAGCATCAAAGATGAATAGGTCGGGTACCAAGCAAGCCAAGGCTAGCAAAGAGGGAGAGGGGGGAGGATTAGGAACCTTTGATCTTTTCTCATTCTTTGAACGATAGATCTACCCGTATGGCCGTGAGTATTGTCCTGCCAAACAAGACGAGATCATTCAAGTGGCATGTACAATGAGCATGTACCACATGCAAAGCAGAGATGAAGATTAGGTTTCAGGAAGGGCTGTCATTGGCAGGATAATTTCGCTTTAGATGGCGATATTTACGCAGAGAGTACAGGGCAAGTGTTTCTAGAGCCGTGGAAGTTATCGGTACAAGCAAAAATCGTGAAAGAAAAAGCTACGCACCATTCTTGATGTATTCACCGAGCTTGAAAGCCTTTTCAATCTCTTCTGAATCTGTCAAAGCTCTGTTCTCTGGTCGTAACTGAATAATGGACAGTGGACAACGATGATGGACCCGTACTTTCAAATAATCTCCTTAGTTTTCCCTGAAAGTTGTAGCTGCAAACGATGTCAGGATTAGGGAAGATGATAGAGAAATATAGACAAACTGTTCATCCGGGTAATCTCTACCAAGACGATGAAGTTCCTTGTACAATTTGATTGCCCTCAAACGTGTCGAGGGACCTGCCATCGCGCCAGGAAAAAGAAAAAAGCGCCGGTACCGGGCGGGATGTGACCATGTGATGGTATTATCTAATTAACTCGCCCAAAGACCAAATCCGACCAACGTTCCACGATTTTCAATTTTGAATATCCTAATTATGCGCCGAATGCTACCGCCTCTTACCGCCTCCTGTGTCTACAGCTTTTTCGGATTTGGGGAGTAGCCAGTGAACAGCAAGAGACGAGTCAAGCAGATCATGAGCCTACTTTTGAATGTACAAAATGAATACTTCCCTGTTAAGCTTTATCTAGCTTCGAGGCCCGCCCTGAACTCAGATCGGCATTCACTTAACGACATCTATTTCCAGGGCTGTGAAATTTTTCCATCAAGCTAAGCGTGTCAATAGCAGGCCCATTCTAGTTGTTAAACTTACAAACGTGCTTGGTCCGGCTTGGTTCACTGTAGTCAGTGTAGAGGTTTAAAAGCGGGACGCATCATTTTACCCACCTGTGCATCCCCGCTCTATTATCCCTCCATGGCCAGCGAGAAGGGTTCCAGTGTTTCCGGAGAGCCTTTGGCTACTGTCCCTCACAATGCGGGCATGACTTCCCATGTTCTCGATGAGCGGAGGCGTGTTGCACTCGCAGAGGTCGACAACGCCAAGTTTTCGTGCGCATATATGAACTTTTTCTCTTGATTTTCTTCTCATTTCATACAATAGTTGGTTCCATGTCAAAGTCTGCTTCACCGCCGGTGTTGGGTAAGTAATACTCTGCCCTCTCTACTGCTCTACTAACTAGTGTAAAGATTCTTCACCGATGCCTATGATATCTTCGCCATCAACATTGCTTCCACTATGATGGGCTACGTCTACGGCGCAAGTGAGTACCTATCTATTGATCCTTAGATATCTAGTCTAAAGCTTTCTCTAGCTCACACAGCTTTGACCAGCAATGCCAGTCTTGGTATCAAAGTCGCAACTCCCGTCGGTACTTTGATCGGTCAGCTGCTCTTTGGATGGCTTGCCGATGTCGTTGGACGTAAAAAGATGTGTAAGTATTGACGGCTAATGAATATTTCACAAATTAACCTGTCATTATAGACGGATTTGAGCTAATGATAATTATATTCACAACGTTCGCTCAAGCCCTTAGCGCCAATGGTCCCTCTGTCAACATCATTGGCGTCCTTGTGGTCTGGCGGGTCCTTATGGGCATTGGTATCGGGGGTGACTACCCACTGAGTGCTGTCATTTCATCCGAATTCGCCAGTACTCGCTCGAGAGGTAGACTTATGACAGCGGTCTTTGCATTTCAAGGCTGGGGACAGCTTGGTAAGTTGACAGCGTATTCCTGAGTCATTTTCAATACTGACACCCACCCCTTGTAGCCGCTTCTATTGTGTCGTGTATCACAGTTGCGGGCTACAAGCAACAAATTCTTCATGATGTTGCGCCAAACTTTGTTGCCATTGACAAGTGTTGGCGTATCCTTATCGGTATGGGCTGTGTACCTGGAGTAATCGCATTGTATTTCCGCTTAACCATACCGGAAACACCGAGATTCACCATGGATATTGAGCGCAACATCCAGCAAGCTTCAAAGGATATTGAAGCTGTTCTAGCGCTCAAGGAGGAGAATGATATCCCACTTGGCACAAAGACAATGTTCCTGCCGCGAGCTGGTCAGACTTCAGAAAGCACTTCGGCCAATGGAAGTACATGAAGGTGCTCATCGGTACTTCGTGGTCTTGGTTTGTGCTCGGTGCGTGTTCGCTTTTTCTTTCCAATTTTTTCCAACCTGACGAGGCGTGCTCCATAGATATTGCCTTTTATGGGTTGGGATTAAATTCTAGTATTATCTTGCAAGCGATGGGCTTTGGCTCTGGAAGCAGCAAAGGTAATCAAGGAATCTACAACACTTTGATCAACGTCTCCATCGGAAATCTTATCCTTTCGATTGCCGGTCTCATTCCTGGCTACTGGGCATCCTTCTCCTTATCGACTCGTGGGGTCGCAAACCCATCCAGTTCTACGGCTTCATTATCCTTACTGCGTTGTTCATTGTAATGGGTATGTTTATCTTGCTTACCGTGAAGATGAATCGGCTTACCAATTTTGTTCAGGTTTCGGATACGACAAATTGAAATCCACCGGTTCTGGCAGAAGGCATTCGTTTTCCTGTACTGCCTTGCGGACTTCTTCCAGAATTTCGGCCCGAACGTAACGACGTTCGTGATACCGGGTGAGGTCTTCCCCACCAGATACCGTAGCACAGCGCACGGTATCTCGGCTGCTTCTGGGAAACTCGGTGCTGTTATCGCCCAAGTCGGTTTCGCTAAGCTTTCCAACATTGGTGGAACTAATGCTTTCCTGGGACACATGTACGCATTTATCATCTGCAAGGTTGCCTTTGAACTGATCGATTCCGTTTCTAGTCTCGAGATATTTGCATTATTCATGCTTACTGGAATTTTCTCGACGTTACTTATCCCTGAAACCAAGGGACAGTCTCTGGAAGAGATAAACGAGGAAGAGTAATGTAAGATCTTGCACACACGAGACAACCATTATTACGACTCGCAAATCTTGTATAAAAAATCTTTCGTGTCCTCGCTCTTGCATTTTTCTATCTACCATCTCCACTAGCTTACCTACCTATGCAAATATCAGTGTTCTCTTTGCATTTCTTTTGGGTTTTTGTCTTGCAGGACGCCGCGATTTGGGCTAGTTTAGCAGTGTATTATCTTACCATGATACCATGAAAAGTACACTTTATAATAACGCCTTCGAACCAGAATATCGAGGAGCCGATGTAGCTTCACGGTTAGAAAAAACGGTTTGTTGGCCGACGATCAAGGTACCACTGATGACTGAAAACCTCATAGACACCTCGGCCAATTATTTAAGGAATGGTACGAAGAAGGGAACGGGCGCAGTTACTTTTGTCTAGCGTGTAAATTATATAACATGACCCCCTCCTTCCCCCCCTTTCCCCCACGGCCCCACGGATATGATGTTAGTGGCAGCATAGGAAAGAAATTCGGGTTGCAGTCTCATAAATATTAGATACCGACCATCAAAAGGAAAGGAACTGGCCAAGGGGTCCTAGTTTAAGCCCGTACCTGTCATCACTAACTACGCTGTAGAGTGCTGGGCTGTATTGAGCCGACTTGTGGACTAGAGCGATCCCTATCTTCGGACTAGATATTCGAACCTCAATAATAAAAACTCTTACCTGTATCTTGGAAAATAATGTTATACTAGTATCTAGTATTCAGCATCTGCGTAAGTACTTGGGGAGCGTCGAACCATGCGACGAACACTCCCTTGAAACAGGCAAACTGAGATTCAACTACTAAGGAATGCACTCAAGAGATATTTAACATAGAGGAAGTATATATTACGGCCATTTTCTTTCAATTGGCGAAGGGAGATGAATTGATCAATGGCTTGAATACTTGATGACGATAATGTTTGCTGTAAAATCGTTTTTAGTGTCTTGTCAGCCTCGGAGATAAATACCCTCCAAAGCATCAACCCCTGCGGGCTAATTATTAATAGTATTCGGAGTTGATTCATATGAAGACTAATATATTCCGAGCAACGATATGGTACTTACCCTAAGTGGCATTGACCGGAGGATCTTTCATGGTCGACAACATCGCTGTTGAACGACATGTTCAAATCTTTGGTGACCTTACCCGGCGGCCCAGTATGCCCTCTTGCTGTAATGAAACTTCAATCAGATCGTAGCAAGTGCGGAAATTTGACAGGGGATTCCCTATCACCACGGTGCAGAACAGATCGTGGCGAACCTCCTGCTGTGAGGCAGATCTTACTAGAGTGGATTATGCTCAAGGTCCCATGACGGTCTCAGAACGAGGGGAATTGTGATAGCCTGGCAAGCCGTCTTGTAGTTAATGGAGAAAAGCCATTCGCTACACAGGCGGCTTCCCAACTGTGATGCCGGCTGCTGGCCTAGGGCCGCTGTACAAGATGTTGGGTTGGGGGACAATGTGGTAACCGACGATGAACTACGCGTCCAAAATTTGCACGCGTCATTGTGGCTGTACATAATTAGTATGTCATGCAAAGGCCTGTGGGAACGCGCAGACTTTATACACACATCCGTATGGATCGTCAGTGTATAACGGGTCTGCCTAGGGGAGGCTAGAATCATCCTCAGCATAGTTATCCGTATATTTCACTCAGCCCATCTTCTACCTTTCCCGTCATCCCACTTAGAAGCCAGACGCCAATATCCGCCATTACGGTCATGTCTGGGATAGCTGGGGCTTTGGGTTTGGTCCATGGTCCGTCGCTTGTGGCATGGTACAAGAGTTCAAAGAACAATCCAAGAACGAACAACTGTACATATGTACTCGTTACATTATTACATAGATATACTAAATTAATTATTACCACCGTTCAGGGTGATATTCAGGGTGTGTTTGCGAAGCGATAATCAATGATGAACCTAATAATTCGTTGAATCAAGCACTCCGAAAGTGGACAAATTTGAGCAGAAAAGGACACTGATAGAAGCACGTGATTTTCGATAAGCCATATAAACTCGTGGAGATATCAGGTGACTGTCGATATACCTTGCATAGAAACACGTGACTTTTCAGTTGACATTTCTGCTCGATTGAAATTTGGCCACTTTTGGAGTGAAGGCTCATTAAGTTGATGATCAAGCTCAAGTTCGCAGTTGATGGGACCGAACCCGGAATCCTGGAAGATCCTGGAGGGACCGTTCTCCAAATCCCGACAACGAAATAAAAAAGGCACTGTACTCGAGAATTCGGCTTTGAAATCTAGTAGATTGCCACTGGCACTTCCTTAAGGTACTCTAGCTATTCTATGGTTGCCATTACCCAACCGTTTAGTGAATAGCATTCCGGCGGCACAGCCAACAGATAAATGCCGCCGGAATGCGATTCGCTGTCAGTGCAGGGAGGTGCAGGGTGGGAATTCTTTGAGCTTCCGATCCTGTTGAGATACTTAAGTGATGGATGACTCCAAGCAAGTATAACATACTTCTTGACTCGCAGCAACTCGGAGGCCAAATTGAAGCGTCCCGAGTGCCAGTGAACAGTCGAGCCCACGCTACGCGCATTGCGCCTAGAAATATGCGACAAGCAAAGAAACTTTTTTGAGCAGACATCCTGCCACTTCGTCTTTGAAAATACTTAACCGCAGAAGGCCGCTCTCCCAGCATCTACACAGTTTTTGTGCTTCCTCGACCTCGGAGTTACTGCGTCAACTTTCTGCATTCGGGCGTTGAACATAGAGATTTAGGAAAAGATCGACGCCAAATCGAGGCTATTCAATCAGTCCATTGTTTTGGATGGAAAGCTGTAAGTACTGAATGTTCGGCATCTACATAGGACTCCGTTTGTGAAAATCTGAGGGAAAACACTGGGAAAACGTGTTCGTTCAGTAAAGAACGTGCTCAATCCTCTTTAGTTTGCTGTAATGCATATAAATGCTTTTGAAGAGGAGTACACTTTTGCACCCCGCCCCATTATCCCTCTATGGCTACCGAGCAAAGCTCTAGTGTTTCCGAAGAGCCTTTCAAGTGGTATAATCCTCAAAATGCGAACACCACTTCACATGTGCTTGATGAACGAAGGCGTCTTGCGCTTGCAGAGGTTGACAACGCCAAGTTCTCGTACGCATATATGAACGTTTGCTCCGGATTTTCTCCTCATGTTTATCTGATAGTTGGTTTCATGTCAAAGTATGCTTTACCGCCGGTGTGGGGTAAGTGATACTGTGACCTCTTAACTGCCAAGTATACCTATTAGTGTCTACCCGATTGAAAAGGTTCTTCACCGATGCCTATGATATTTTTGCTATCAGCATTGCCGCCGTTATGTTGGGCTACGTCTACGGGACAGGCGAGTACATATCTATTGATCAGCAACGCATCTAGTCTGAAGCTTTCTCTAGTTCACACGGTTGACCCTAATGTTTCGGTCCCCGAAAACTGCATGCTCTTCTTCACCAATCCTTCGGGCCTCTCTACGAACTTCTCGGTCAGCGCTGCGAACTTCTCGATCCATATAATGAATTCTTCGTCACTCCCCATCACCAATTTTTCGTTCCCCATCACCAATTGTTCGGTCCCTTCATCGGATCTTTGTCCTCCAATGCTGGTCTTGGTATCAAAGTCGCAACTCCCGTCGGGACTTTAATCGGTCAGCTGCTCTTTGGATGGCTCGCCGATATAGTTGGACGTAAGAAAATGTGTAAGTATTGACACCTAATGAATCTTCATAAGCTAATCTGTCACTATAGACGGATTTGAGCTTCTCATCATCATCTTCACTACCTTCGCCCAAGCCCTTACCGCCACTGGTCGCTCTGTCAACATCATTGGTGTCCTTGTGGTCTGGCGTACCCTTATGGGCATAGGTATCGGGGGTGACTACCCACTCAGTGCGGTGATTTCATCCGAATTCGCCAGTACTCGCTCGCGCGGCCGTCTTATGACTGCTGTTTTTGCATTCCAAGGCTGGGACAGCTTGGTAAGTGGATAACACCCAAGCCACCACCGCTATTAACATCTACATTTGATAGCCGCTGCTGTCGTCGCCTGTGTCACTGTTGCTGCCTATAAAGATGAAATTAGTCAAGATGATGTTTCGTCAAGCCTTGATGCCATTGACAAGTGTTGGCGTATCCTTATCGGTATGGGCTGTATACCGGGAGTAATCGCGTTGTACTTTCGTTTAACCATACCGGAAACACCGAGGTTCACTATGGATATCGAACGCAACATCCAGCAAGCTTCCAAGGACATCGAAGCTATATTAGCGCTAAAGGAGGAAGACGATATTCCTCTAGGCTCAAAGACAGATGTTCCTGCCGGGAGCTGGTCGGACTTCATAAAGCACTTCGGTCAACGGAAGTACATGAAGGTGCTCATCGGTACTTCGTGGTCCTGGTTTGTGCTCGGTGCGTGTTCGCTTTTTTCCTAATTTATTTCAACCTGACTAGGGGCCTTTCATAGATATTGCCTTTTATGGTCTCGGTCTCAATTCGAGTACCATCCTGAAAGTCATGCACTTTGGCTCTGGAAGCGGCGAGGGTAATCCAGGAATCTACAGCGCTTTGATCAACATCTCTATCGGAAACCTTGTTCTTTCGCTTGCCGGCCTCATTCCTGGCTACTGGGTCTCCTTCTTCCTCATCGACTCTTGGGGTCGCAAGCCCATTCAGTTCTATGGTTTTATCGTTCTCACTGTGTTGTTCCTTATCATGGGTATGCTGTTGTCAATCACCCCGACTTGAAGATGAATTGATTTACCAATCTTGTTCAGGTTTCGGATTCGACATGTTGAATGCCAACGATGCTGGCAAGAAGGGATTCGTTTTCCTGTACTGTCTTACGGATTTCTTCCAGAACTTTGGCCCGAACGTGACGACTTTTGTGATACCGGGTGAGGTCTTCCCCACGCGATACCGTAGCACAGCACACGGTATTTCTGCTGCTTCTGGAAAACTTGGTGCCATTCTCGCCCAAGTTGCTTTCTCTAAGATCAATAACCTTCGTATAACGTAAGTATCTATCATCTACCTAGTTGTACTCGCTGATCCATTTGTACTCACCGATCCATTACCCTTCAGGCTCGAAATATTTGCATTTTTCATGCTTACTGGAATATTATCGACGCTCCTCCTTCCCGAGACCAAGGGCCGGTCTCTCGAAGAACTCAATGAGGAAGAGTGAATGTAAACCGCTCACACTATCTTACGACGAAACGCACATTTTACGATAATGCCTTGTCACCAAACTATCGATGGACTCACATACTTGGGATACATTTGCGATCTAAGGCGTCAGAATGACGGATTTTTTTTATAAATCTATTGCGATCTAACTAGCTTACCTATCTATGCAAACCTCATTGTCATCTTCGTATTTTCTCTGACATTTTATCTTACAGGACGCCGCGAGGGTTGGTAGTTTAATAGTGTATTATTATTGAATGAAATGTACATTTTACAATAACGTCTTGTCACCAAACTATAAATGAGTTAACGCAGACTATCGAGAACCTATGCGGCATCACATTTAGAAAAATGGTTCACCAGTGGCCGACGATCACGATACTACTGGTGACCGGAAACCTCATATACACCCTCACTCAAATCAAGAAATGGGACGAAGAATCGAATGGGTGAGGTATAACTGGAACATTTCTAAACCCCTCCTTGCCCTTCCTCCTTGCCCTTCCTCACCCCCCTTCCTCCTCCCGGAAATGATAATGGCAGCAGATAGGAATAATTTCGAGGCCAAGTTCTGTCTCATTAATATCAGAGACTGGATAAAGGATCGAAAGAAACCGACCGAGGATCCTGGCCTAAGGGTCTTGGGAACAGCCGGGATCCCACATGTATGTTATATCCCCCTGGCCCTAAACTGTGTCTTCTCCAGTCCCGCGTCACTCCACTGCCTAAAACGGTTCATCTTCCATGTGCTCCCCTGACATGTCCAAACATGCGGTGTCCTTGTGGTGTCCTCTTGCTGTAATGAAAATTTTCAATCAGATCGTAGCAAGTGCAAAAACTTTGACAGGGAATTCCTTCAAACAGTATCACCACGGATGGTAGCGGAGCGGCAGATCAAAGCATAACTAGTGAGGCAGAGCTTGCTAGACATGTACAGCCTCAGAACGAGTGGAACTGCGAAAGCCTGGCACCATCTTGTTACTTGTAGTTAGCGAGGAAAATTTATTCACTAAAACACGTCCAAATTCCTAGCAGATCCTGCCGTGATGCCGCTTATCTGCCGGCCCCGTAAATTACTTTCAGTGTACAAGATGATGGTTTAAAACAATGTAGGACGATGTCATGTAACATCCGACAATGAATCGCACCCTCGGCATAGTTATCCCTCACTCCCATCTTTTACCTTTCCTACCCCACTCAAAGTTCCCACAAACCGGAAGTTAGACGGCAACGTCCGCCATCACGATTATGCCTGGACTTCGGATGATACGAACCGTTGCCACCAGGCTGGAAATGCGACGACATGGTACAGGACCCCTGATTATAGGTGGACATTCTAGATAAGAGTTCGGACAAAAATGGGCCTGATTTTCAGCAAAACCTGGATATAGGTTCGGACAAAAAGGGCCGCCGTAGGCGGAAACCCTAAGCAGATTTTCGGACAAAAAGGCCAAGTTTTGACCTGTTTTTGACCTTTTTGAAGTGAAAATGAGGATGCATACTGATTATTACATAGCCTGATATGGCTCTGCCGGCGTCCACCTGCCGCGCGATGTTCAAAAAAGCGATTTTTGAAGCCTGGGGAGGCCCCGGGAGGCTAAATGCAAAAGTTCGGACAAAAATCAGGCCCTGACTGAACCTAGGTAAGAAATTCGGACAAAATTGGGTGGTTTCAGCGAAAATTTGTTCGGACAAAAATAGCCAGATCCGGAGGGTTGCATATCTAGGTTGTCCACTCATAATCAGGGGTCCTCATGGTACGAAAGAAAGAAAGAAAGAACAATTGTACGTACATAACAGATCATGGTGATATTATTATTCAGGGTGTGATTCCGAAGCGATAATCAATGATGTTATCCATTGACCTTGGTTGACCCTGGTTGACCGCTATTGGGACCGGACGCCCACTTCCTGATGACAAAATAACAAACGCAGAATGCCGACGGTTCAAGGCAATGTAGTATGGCTTTGAAATCTACTTTACTGTAGTAGATTGCTACTAGTAAAGTACTACTTCGTTTATTCATTATAGTGGCTATCGGTTCAACCGTTTGTCCGTTGGCTAGCTGTGCCCCTGGAATGCAATTCAGTGCGGGGTGGGGGAGCTCTGGGGTTGGCTGCGATTCAGGTTGTGATTCAGCAACTGAATCCATTTATTGAATGGCAATCGAATTGCTATAGTTGACCGTAATACTTACTCATCATCTTAATTAACAGGACCGAAAGCTCAAAGAATTTTACTAAAGCTGGAATAGTACTGCAATCAGCCACATACCCACCTACTTCTTGACTTGCAGGAGCTCGGAGGCCAAATTTAGGCGTCCCGATTGAACAGTCGGCGCGCGCGCTACGTGCATTGCGGGTGCGACAAGCAAACAAGGTTTTGAACAGGCGTCCCGCCACGGGAATAATTGCAGAAGGCAATGAGGGGTTTCTCAAAGTCTACGCAGTTTTTGCGCTTCTTTGACTACAGCTTCTACACTACATTTTGGTCGTTGAACTGAAAGGAATGATCGACGCCAAATCGAGGCTATTCAGTCGTTTGTTTTGGATGGAAAGCTGTAAGTACTCGCCGAACTTAAAGCTTCTGAAATTAGACCATTCGGCATCTGCATAGGACTATTTGTGAAAATCAGAGAGGATCCCACGCACGTGCCTGCGACATATTTCAGTAAAGAATCCTCTTTTAAATTTAGTTGCTGTAACACATATAAATGCTTCAAAAGAGGAGCACTCCCGCACCCCGCCCCATTCTCCCTCTATGAACATTGAAAGTTCCAGTGTTTCCGAAGAGCCTTTCAAGAATGCGAACATCACTTCGCATGTGCTTGATGAGCGGAGGCGTCTTGCACTTGCAGAGGTTGACAACGCTAAGTTCTCGTACGCATATACGAACATTCCACCCCCCCGATTCTCTTCTCATGCTTATCTCACAGCTGGTTTCATGTCAAAGTCTGCTTCACCGCCGGTGTGGGGTGAGTATTACTCTGCCCTCTTTACTGCTATACTTATTAACGTCTACTCGATCGGAAAGGTTCTTCACCGATGCTTATGATATTTTCGCTATCAACATTGCTTCTACTATGTTAGGTTACGTCTACGGTGCAAGTGAGTACCTATCGATCACACAATAGATATCTAGTCTAAAGCTTTCTCTAGCTCACACAGCTTTGACCAGCAATGCCAGTCTTGGTGTCAAGGTCGCAACTCCCGTCGGTACTTTGATTGGTCAGCTACTCTTTGGATGGCTTGCTGATATAGTTGGACGTAAGAAAATGTGTAAGTATCGATGCCTAATGAATCTTTCACACATTAATCTGCCTTTCTAGACGGATTTGAGCTAATGATAATTATCTTTACCACGTTTGCCCAAGCCCTTAGCGCCAATGGTCCCTCTGTCAACATCATTGGTGTCCTTGTGGTCTGGCGGGTCCTTATGGGCATTGGTATCGGGGGTGACTACCCACTGAGTGCTGTCATTTCATCCGAATTCGCCAGTACTCGCTCGAGAGGTAGACTTATGACAGCGGTCTTTGCATTTCAAGGCTGGGGACAGCTTGGTAAGTTGAGAGCATATTCCCGAGCCACTTCCGATGCTAACACTCATGCCTTGTAGCCGCTTCTGTCATATCATGTATCACTGTTGCTGGCTACAAGCAGGAAATTCTTCATGATGTTTCGCCAAACTTTGTTGCCATTGACAAGTGTTGGCGTATCCTTATCGGTATGGGCTGTGTACCAGGAGTAATCGCGTTGTACTTCCGTTTAACGATACCGGAAACACCGAGATTCACCATGGATATCGAACGTAATATCCAACAAGCTTCAAGAGATATTGAAACTGTCCTAGCGCTCAAGGAGGAGAATGATATCCCACTTGGCACAAAGACCAATGTTCCTGCCGCGAGCTGGTCAGACTTCAGAAAACACTTCGGCCAATGGAAGTATATGAAGGTGCTCATCGGTACTTCGTGGTCTTGGTTTGTGCTCGGTGCGTGTTCGCTTTTTCTTTCCTATTTTTTCCAACCTGACTGGGCCCGCTTCATAGATATTGCCTTTTATGGACTGGGGTTGAATTCGAATACTATCATTTCGTCGCTGGATCTTCCCTTTGGCTCTCAAAAAAATGCAGGTGTTACTGGAGCAATATACGACAACCTCATCAACATCTCTATCGGAAACCTTATTCTTTCAGTTGCGGGTCTCATTCCTGGCTACTGGGCGTCCTTTTTCCTCATCGACTCTTGGGGTCGCAAGCCCATTCAGCTCTACGGTTTTGTTGTTCTCACTATCTTGTTCCTTATCATGGGTCTGTCGTTCTTAATCACCCCGACTTGAAGATACTTTGATTTACCAATCTTGTCCAGGTTTCGGATTCGACAAATTGAATGCCAACGATGCTGGCAAGAAGGGATTCGTTTTCCTGTACTGTCTTACGGACTTCTTCCAGAACTTTGGCCCGAACGTAACGACTTTTGTGATACCTGGTGAAATATTCCCCACACGATACCGCAGCACAGCACACGGTATTTCTGCTGCTTCTGGAAAACTTGGTGCCATTATCGCCCAAGTTGCTTTCTCTAAGATCACAAGTCTTCGTACAATGCAAGTATTTATCATCTACCAAGTTGTGTTCAAGTTCGCTGATCTATTACCCTTTAGTCTCGAAATATTTGCGTTTTTCATGCTTACTGGGATCTTTTCGACGCTACTTCTTCCCGAAACCAAGGGCAAATCTCTCGAAGAGCTCAACGAGGAAGATTAAATGTAAACCTTTTTGCACACCACTGTTACTATCACTGGTCTAATATCTTATGTTGAAACGTACATTTCTACAATAATGCCCTGTCACCAAACTCTTATCAACGACTCACCTATGGCAACCCGGACCGTCTTGCGTAATCTCTGATAAGATAAGATTACAGATCTCTGACTACGACGAATGGTTGAAAGCACGAATTTTTAAATCCATCCTCTAGCTTACCAGTACCTATGCAAATATCGTCATTTTCGCATTTTCCGTCTTACAGAATACCGCGAGTGACGTTGCTGGTTTGATAGTATAGTTCTTATATAAGTAAGTATATTGTTCTATGATCAAACTTTGTGCATAAGTTCACAAATGCCTTGTCACCAAACTATCGATGAGTTAGCTCACGGAGCGTTAGAAGAACGGTTCGTTGGTTATCCATTTGAACATCAAGTGTTGAAGAAGTTCTGGTCGCGATCGAATTACCACTATTGACGGAAAACCTCAGTCACGGTGAACTCAAGGAGTGGGGTGAAAATCTTTACTATGTCCAGCTTCCCTGACCTTGACAAACGTATAGTTGCCACCTCGGGCCTGACGAATTGTCCCAACTCCTGGATATTCAACTTCTGGAGCTTCACGGAACGCAGTCTGATATTTTGTTTCGAGAAGCCGCATCTAGGTTTTTTTAGAACATGAGAAGTACAAAGGCACATCGCGCACCCAAGCAAGGCTGCTCCTCCAAGGACATGCTCCGTCCTGCATGCCATTATAGACTGTATTCCGTAGATCAGTCGAATGCAAGAGAAGATGTATAAACTTTAGTACTTGCCAAATAATCGCATGCCATCCTCGATGGCAGGGGCGAGTAGTAAATAAGCAGGCTGTATACTGAGAGACTTTGGTTATAGATTGAGGTGATCAAGGTCAGAACGTACAAGTCTCCATTGTGTATAAAAGGTGTGGAGATTTCATCGACCGCAAGAACTTTATAATTTCTTTCCCGAGAGACTCCAATCTATAATGCATCGTAGGTTACGAGGAAAGAGTCATTCACTTGGAATGAAAAACAGACCATGTCCTTCACGATATTAGAATCTAAAACATCAATGATTGGACCGAACGCTAGGCTGTCACACCCTTCAAGGGGGCACTAATATTTCTACTATCAATCCCATTCACATCCACTGCACTACACCGACCTTTGTTCTGTAATCGTATGGATCACGCTGCGGGAAGTCATCCCAAATACCACCAAGCGGGTAAGAGCACTTGTTCATTGCATCGACTCTACTGGGTGAGGTTTGTTGTTGGTATGCGTATTGAATACTGTCCAAACACTCTGGAAGTTGGTCGACTAGATGGGCACAAGCTGTACTGTTAAAGAACATGTGGCTTTCAGGACCGTCCTTGCAGATGGATTCATGCATCCACCTAATAGATTATCTTCAGCCAAGTTACCCGTTCAAAAGTTGATTCCAAGGTTCCAACCTATGATGCGTCAACATATCACTACATACGTTCACAAGCATAACCTGCATATATGTATGAGCATTCATTTAGCAACAAAGATTTTTTTATCGTACAGAGTCGGGCATTTTTAATATTCTCGTTGACACAGATTTTGCTTCAGCGTTTTTTTTGGTGCATGACGTTGATTATGTTTGGGACACTACATTGATGTTTTAGCAATAGAGTCATGTACTAACCTCAGCATGCAACACACAAGTGGCCTCCATAAGATCCTGAGTTTATCATAAATGTGTTTCTGCCATTGGAGGTCAGTGTTGAAGTAGAGGGTATATTAAATAACAAACTTCGCAAGATGCGGATACTGTCTGGAGCTCAGGACGATGAGTAAGTCATTTGTTTACTAAGGTCAGTCATACTTCCAAAATGCTTGTAAAAAGTCATCCGTGTCCCAAGCAGCGGTAAGGCTCGAGTTTCTCAGTGAAGCTTGGTCGCCATATGAGAAGCCCACACCCACAGGCTGCGAAAAGAAATCAGTGGAGGCAAATAACAGATCAATCTCACGGACGAACATGATCAATGGCAAGAAGGTTTGCATGCTCAGTCCATGAATACAGAGACGGTATGGCTTCTCCTCCGCCGGTTGCATTGACAGTAATTGAGCATGGCCTGTACAATGCACAGTTATAACGTTAACATAATGTATGCAGTGAACTGACCCAGCGCCACTAAACGGGAACAGCATGCCAGAGGCACCGGGTCCTCCGCCTAGCGTCATCACTACAGGTGCATTCTTGGGATCATGCCGAGCTTTAAACAGCCTGTCTTCACTGTCAGTTGTGATAGAGCAGAGGTAGCCTGCCAAACCGACCACCAAAAAAGATGCTTATCCTCTTCTCCAGCAGAATTTGTTAGATGGACATAGCCCGATTCAAAGCTATCTTCTGGGCGACCGCAATACAGCGTCCCGTTGGAGGTCACCTCCATTCGTGAAGCAATGTTTGGGGTTCCTCTGACGTCTGACGCGTTCAAAGGCGATGACGAGTTGAAAATGACTTGAGAGCGAGGCTCTAAGTCGGGTTGGTTTGCATTATACGGCAGAAAGATATCAGCCTCAACGACCATGCTAAACAAGGCTACGCTGGTTACAAGTATGCGCGGAAGTGATAGGAGCATACGTGGATTGATGATTGTTAGTCTCAATCTACACTGCCGTGACAATCTATCCAACTGAGGCTAGCCCAGTCCTGTTGATCCCAAGCACGAAATAACCGAAGCTAGGTCTAAAAACCGTAATTTAGCCCTCAGCTGTGGTCAACGCAAATTAAGCTCAGGTGCAAGAAGCTTATGCTGGGTATTAATTGAGCGTTGTGCTTCGGATTACTGTGCACTGCCTCACCTGATTGTTCCGGCTCTTTTAGCTCTTCCAGTTCTTCCCTCTGTTTTTGTTCTCGTTCCAAAAATGCTTTATATTTCTAGCTACTGTTACTACACGTTGCACATCGCTATTAGTTACTACTCTGTATACCCACGTAAACATATCGTTCACCTAGATTCATTGATAAGCAAGTAATGATTTCTAAGGAGAAATGCAAACATACCGTTGGAAACTCGTGAGTTGTACTGCAGGAAAGCCGTTAGAAAACCAATAGTGAGAGGTGTGAGAAAACTGATGAAAAAAAGAACAAACCGCGTCAATAACTGTAGCGCAGCAACAGCAGTAGGCCCTGGTCTTGAGATAGCACAGCTAGAGGCATGCAGACAGATAGAGACAACTTTGAGCATCGGTCTTCAAATTGAAGTCGGCTGGATAGATATCAGAATTAAACCTGAAGAGCGTTGAAGTTGCTTCATTTTTGATAAAGTTTGAGCTTCCGCTTTGCCATAAAGAACGTTTGAGATTCCGCCTTGCCTTGAAGCTACAAACGCCGATTCTTGAAGAATGTTGCTTGATTTTGTACTTGCGATATTGACATGTGCAATTCGGACGATCCTCATGCGTAGCTCTGAGCGCCGACAACTTGACGATAAGCGTTGATGCAAGGATGATGGACGTTGAGAGAAAGAAGTTGAACATACGTGACTCATCATTCACATGTTCAGATCACAAGCTCACATGTTCAGCTCACGCATCACAAACCTTTGGGCGGGACATTGTTTTTCACAGTTAGCAGTATTGCACTGAGTGCTTTGTGCAATGTAGGACCAATATAGTACAAAAAAAGTTCGTCCCAAGCGGTAACTAATTATTTCAGACTCGGTTTCAATTTTTTGCGGCTCAGCGCCAAAAGATATTTAGCCTGGGGACATCCGGAACCTTTCAGCCCGAGCCGCAAGGGAGGGTTTGGCCGTGTACTGTACTTATATGCTGCAAGGATGCGGAATGAATATCGATCGGGCCGTTGCGTCACGAAAACAAAAGATCACGCGTCTGGTCATATGGTAAATCTTATTGGTCATCAGACATCGATGATCGGGTTCAACGCGTTCTTCCATGCACAACCTTTTCAAAAAGAAAAAGACACCGTAAGAACGGATCTTATATTATATCTTTACTATCCTTTACCCTGATCTAAACACTCCAGAAAAACTTACAGCTATGGTAGTGTCAATGGCGTCAAGGTTGGAGACATATTCGCGACGAGGAAGATTTGCAGTGACATAGGGTAAGCGGTTCATAATAACTGAATTGGCTTTACTCACTCTATGTTCGCAGGCTTCATGGGCCTACCCAGGTATGCCAGTTCTAATCCGTGACGCGAGTGGCACGAGTAACACATTGGATCTAGGCTGGTATTCACGGAAATGTGGTGTATGGCGCTTATTCTGTTGTCCTGTGCGTATCTGTTCATATGTATTGTGGTGCTCTACTTATCCCATAACATGTCAGCTCCGGTGGATATGAAGATGACGAAGACCATGGCGATAGATTGTGAGAGCCATGTGTTTGGTCTGATGAACTGAACCTGACCGATTTCCTGCAGCTGGTATACAGGCGAAGGCAAGAGAGCTGTATCTCAGAATCTCAAACCTGATTATAACTAGATTACGCGTAGGTGGGCGGGACAGCACTGGAGCTCAAGTCGAAGATCAAAAATGGGAGAACAAGAGTAACAAAAGCTTAAAGGCAGGCGTTCTTCCTAGTTTTAAGTGCTTGCAAGGACTCATCGTTTGCAGAATAGTTGTAATAAATTGCCTATACGAGTTATTCGTGGTTACACTTTGGAATCTCCTTACGCACCTGATAGAGGTTACCGATACGATGGTCTATACAAAGTAACCAAGGTATGTCGCCGTAAATATCCATCGTTTTCATTCTTTCATTAATCTTTTTATCAGGTTACTCGAGTTCGAGGAAAATCGGGCTTTCTCTTGTGCAAATACCTCTTCCAGGTGCATATCTCCAATTTCCCGTTATCACAAATTGACCTGATGTATTTGATCTTGTAGCGGAAGCCAGATCAACCTCCTTTACCAGAACCACGAATGAAATCCAAACCCCTACGCCAGAGCAAACTATCTGAGGATAAAATGTCGAAAGGACACAGATCTTCGTCGCCTGATTCTGGAAAGTATAGTACTCGTATCCAGCCTTACGCGAGTACCTCCAAAGTCCAGGCTTATGAAAGCGAAGCGGAAGAGACTCAGGATGGAGGCTTGTTTGGCAGTGAGAATGAGCAAGAGGGGGAGCAGGAGGAACGTGAAGCATTACACGAAGAATCAAGCCAAGCCCCTATTTTAGGCAAGCGAAAGCGGATTTTAACACCCATTTCACTGGAAGATAGTGACGACAATGATCTGCCTTCCAGACCCTACGTCGTGAAACGTTCTAGATCTGTATCTGGTGTGGAGGCAGATAAGGAAAATAGCGATGACGACTCTCGGCCTTCCAAACGTCCTAAACAGACTATGCCAACTGTTGTTCATCCCGATTCCACCGGTTCTGGTCCTCCAGAGTCGGACGAGGATGTTATTTCCCTATTCAGTGATGACGATGATCGAAAGTCTAAACCTGCATATCCTCGCGTCAACCGAGAATTCACTGTCAGAAAGGTACTTCCTCTGGAACCGGTATCGCTACCTAAAGTTGACAAAACTTCCGGAACGACTACCCATGTACCTTCTCCCTCGCCTCCTCCACCACTCCAAGTCCAGACTCCGTCTCTCTCAGCGCAAGTGTTGGCAAACGATGCCTCATCACCCATGGTGCCCGAGTCTACGTTCCCAGACGAATCACCAGTGCCTTTGACGCTTCAGTCTCAACCGGTGGCGATTTCCCAGCCATCGAATGCTCCTGCGCCGAGTGGTGCTCTTCCAGTTCCAGCCGTGTCCACAGAATCACCCCCATCCAAATCTCCCCCCCAGCCGGCTCATTCATCTACTCCCGTTTCACCAATATCAACCGTTCCGCCAGCACTTGCTCTTCTTCCCTCGGATACTCATTCAGTGAGTTCAACAACGGGGTCCTTACCCGCTACATTTTCTTCCCCTTCCCAGCATCAACCCCAGTCGACGCTGGTTTTGGCATCTACAGTAGCCCGAGTATTGGCCGCTGCGCACCTTTCCTTGGCTGGGAACCCCTCCTTCGCTTCTTCCATAAACCAAGCATTAACAGCCAACCCAGCATTTGCTTCCAGTGTAATCCGAGCATTCGCTGCCAATCCTGCTTTAGCTACCAATCCAGCCTTAGCTTTGAGAGTGGCCCAAGCATTGGCATCGTCAGCTCTGAACTTGAATTCGAACCCCCCTCAGTCATCGTCAGCACATGTAGCCACGTCCGTGCGTGCGCCTAAGCCTCTACCCTCAAACGCGAATGGCTCTGGATCTGGGTCCATACCCGCGACTTCTGCTCCACTTTCGATCGTAAACGCAAACGTTGTAGATATTCATACCGCCAGAAATGGATCCTCGCCCATACCCATACTCACGCCCCCCATTTCAGCTACTGATATGACGCATCTGGTTGGACATAACCCTGTTCCTGTTCCTGCACCCGCTGCTGGCTTGATCGACGCTGCACGACATGACCCCGCACCTACACCCATCATAGCTGCACCCAAACCCACTCCTGCTCCCGTTAGTTCTACGAGTACCGCTGTACACATCCCTGCTTTCACTCCCTCACCCTCCTCAGCTGCACCTACTTTGTCCTCCTCCATAGCCGCCCCGGTCCCTATCTCTACACCGACACCGACACCGACAACACCGACACCTATCTACTCCACATTTGCAGTACTCCATCGTCCCAATCAAGTCCCGCCATATATCCCGACTCAGGCTAAATTCGACTGGGGTCCATTATTGAGAGATTTGGAGGATATCAGGAATGATGAGATTCGCTGAGATTGAACGATCGAAGCGTTCGGGAGGTAGGACTGAAGGGAAGCCTCGTCAAGGTGGGGGTTGAGACCGAGGCTTGCTTTGTTATCGAAATATCTCTGTTTCATTTGCTTCACTCGATCTATCTGTTGTTTTGTTTTTGCTGTCGTCTGCTCTGAACTAGTTATGGTTATGCTATGGACAAATGATACATGTTTATGCGAGTATCGGAGCTGCAAGTATAGCATAGGATCTGAGGTGAAGTGATGAGAAGTGAACTCATTACGTGTTTGTCACATTTGTGGTTTATCTTGTTCTGATTCTTGTACAAAGCCTTTGGGTTGGCGTATCCGACCATTTGTGCTGCATCGTTGCCTATTCCTGTTCTTGATTACTAGTATTCGCGTCCGAACCGCGTCCAGAAACGCGTCAAAAATAGTGACCAATGACGTGTGTGTATCTATAATCCCTTCAAGTTCAAGTTTTCGTGTATCTCGCTGTAATGACTCGTGCTCCCCCAGCAGGAATCTTTTGTGTGGTACGAATACTCCTAGTCAAATAAGGTAGAGGTTTCTCAATAGTTTTATCCCACAATTTGTGGGCGAACTATACAGTATCTATAATTACAGTCCTATTCAAACCTATGGGTACCGAACTTGAAGATACTGCTTATAATTACCCTACCTCAAGATACCCACAACTCTAATGTATCCCTCGAGCTCTGCGAAAGAGCAATCTTCTCTTTCAATCTCGAACTCAGGAAACCAGAAAATACACGTCATTCATCCGGGTCGTCACGCTCTCAGCCTCTTCGGGATAATTATTATCGTTCTCCTCGCTGGAGGTCAATTCGCCTTCCTGATTTTACTTTACCATTACCAGCCACTGGATTTTGACGAGCTATGCCCTCAATCCATCGTTTTAAATCCAATTAACCCGCTCTGGAGAGCCATAGGTGAAATCATTGATACTGTTGCTTTCAAAGGCAGAGCAGTGGATTGGTTGGCTGGTGCGGTTAGGATACCGTGAGCAGGCCTTTACTCCCACTGATTCTTCATCTTACACGCTCAATTTCCTCAGCACTGAAGCTTACAACGACTTTCAACCAATCGGCATAGATCCCCGCTGGGAGCCTTTTGGACAATTTCATGAATATCTCCTCGAAGCATTCCCACTTGTGTAAGCTCAAAGTTGTGCGTGTAAAAATCTCAGCAACCACACTAAGTACCGATGTAGCCACTCGACTTTGTCGCTTACCAAAATCAACACTTATGGCTTGCTTTATGAATGGACTGGGACTGATCCTTCTCTCAAACCCGTTCTTCTAGCTGCTCATCAAGGTGTGTCAGAACTGCAGTTAGCGCAACAGGCTACAGCCCGTTTGAAAATTTCTAATCTCTCGTGGCTTTCAGACGTTGTACCTGTAGATCCTAGCACGATATCGGAATGGACATTCCCTCCATACTCTGGGCATTTTGATGGTATGCCGTCTGCTTCGTGTCGATGCTGTTTGACGCGTATTTCTACCCAGGAATGCGTATATGGGGGCGAGGTTCCATTGACGACAAGTCTGGATTAATTGGTCTCTTGTGCGTTTCCTTACCCCTTGCGTAGTAAAAACTCCCCTTCAACAGCATGTAAATAATAGATCTGCCGTTGAGACTATGGTCGAGAATGGGTTCGTACCAAAACGAACCTTTGTTCTCGCATTTGGATGCGACGAGGAAACCACCGGAAAATTTGTTAGTAACTTTGTGGGTTATTAGGATTCCTAATTCCTTACCTAGATTCATAGGGTGCTTTCCAACTTAGAAACTCGATGTTGTCGATCTACGGTCCCAATGCGTTCGCGTTCATCGTTGATGAAGGAGGTGAATGTTTCTCGTGTATTAAACTATCTTTTCTGCTAATGAGCGCTTTAACTCCTAAAGGTGGATTCACCGAGGAATTCGGAACAGTCTTTGCAACTCCTGGCGTAACCGAAAAAGGATACATGGATCTTCGTGTTGATGTAGCCTCACCCGGAGGTCACTCCAGTGTCCCGCCAAGCCATACCGTGAGTGGGTACTTGAGGAAATATTTGTACGATCAGTTGATGCTAACTTCTGGTAGACTATCGGAATAATCTCTCGTCTTCTAGTCGAATTGGAAAACCACCCTTACCCCGTCGAAATGGTGCGTTGATTGACCGTTCATACGACCAGAAACTCTTATTCATCCACCCCCCAGAGCACCCATTCTGTCTTCTACAAAACCCTGCAATGCTACGCCTCACACGGCAAAACTATTCCCTCAGATCTACGCAACGCCATATCCAATCATCGCATTCAAGAGAAGCGCTCAGACAACTAGGCGATGTAGTTTTCACTGACCCCCGCAACGCCGCTCTAGTTGGAACGACCCAGGCAATTGACTTGATCCGAGGAGGTGTAAAGTCGAATGCTCTCCCGGAACATGCCTATGCTGTAGTTAATCATCGGATATCAACTCTTAGGTTAGTGATTGGTTACCAGTTCGACAGTCGACAGCGGTACTAACTTGAATTTTGACGGATATTTAGCTCAATACAAAAAGTCATCTCACATGCAACCAATACTTTGAAACCCCTCGCGGATAGCTTCAACTTGGTACTTACCTCTTTTGGTGAGACTATTTCCGAGGACGCTAGTGGATCAAGTGCTGGAACGCTCGTTCTCTCGGATGCATTCAACAGTAGTCTCGCACCAGCACCGATAACACCGACATATGGCGTTAACGCTGGTCCATATCGCCTTTTGGCTGGTACGATTCGGGCGACGTATAACGCCCATAGAGGGCTGGATTCCGAGTCCGAGTCCGGCGATAGTGTGAGTTCGAACATCATCGTAGCTCCTGGTACGACCATAGCCAACACCGATACTCGATATTATTGGGATCTTTCAGACGGTCAGATTTTCAGGTATAATCACTGGAATTCAGGAGCTTTTGAGGGGGGGGTTTTGAGTAAGCTTCACACAGTGAACGAATGTGAGTTCGGTTTCAATTCTTCTTTGTTCGTGAGACCCTTACACTTTTTTCTGCTTGTGTACCAGATATGCCCATCGAAATGTTTTTGGAGATGATTAGGTTTTATACGACGTTAATTATGAATGCTGATGAAGCAAGATCTTTGTAGGACAGTCCAGGACAATACACGTAGATTCTTTTAATTGTTGATGTAACTGTAAAGATGTACACATTAATAGCAAACCGATAAGAATAAAGGTTCTCGAGAGATAGGTCCCATTCAGACTCGGAAGAAACACTAGTCGGTCGGGGTCTTATCGCAGCACAAGCTTGACTCCCATAGAAAGGTAAGGCTAAAGGCCCAGGGGTAGCAGGTAGCAAGGGCCATATGCTTTCCGGATAACCTCACAAAACAACTTGTCTTAAGGTCCACTTTTGCGCGATCTAGTAAACACTAATTGGAAGCCTTTTAAAGGACTTGTGTTTGGGTTTGTGTCGTTGAGAGTTCAAGGGTATATGACAGAGTTCTGATCCCAGTCCCGACTCCCGAGTTCTATATGACAAGATCTCAAATCTAGCCTCCGAGTCCGCTTTGGCTGGGATTGAAACGTTGGAGAGATTGGGAATATTGTATAGACCGACCACACGGAAGAGACAGGGTAATAGAGCGCGTGCTAACAGCGACAGAGTCAGAGACCAGGAATCCAACAGGCGTTGCGTGCATTATTTGAAGCTTTGAGCTCGAGCGAGCTACGAGCGCGGTAAGTATATGTCAAGTTTGATTGATTTCTTCCCAGTCGGAGAGCCGGAGATCGAGATTTTGAGTTTGCGCAGAGCGATTAAGGCCAAACGGAGGATGAGAGAGAGAGAAGAAGGGAAGGAAGAAGGGAAGGAAGAAAGGGTAGAAGGGGGGGTCAGTAAGCGCCGGTAATATCTCAACCCCAATCTAAGGTTTCCCAATATTACATCTGATTATATACTTGCGCCGAGTCCACGTCTCACAACTAGCTACACTAGGCTAAAATGTGAGTTGGTTCAGCTCTGTTTAGTGTGCTCTAACGACTAGTTGCTAGGCCACTCCCAGACGAACGACCCCGAGCCAGTGTCGCGAACTTAATCGGCCGGTTCGAACAGCAGAATAAACGACATTCTGGGTCTTTTACTGGGGCGCTGAGCACTACGCCAACCGGAACTTCTACAACTACAGCTGTAGGAAGCGTAGGGACAGGGAGCGGAAGTCGAAGTTCGAGTGTCGTGTCGAATATTACCGGGGATTCTGCAAAGGAGGAAGTGAAAGAGAAGCGAGAGTGGCCGCCAACGAGTACAGCAATAGGAACAGGAGAGGGGCTAGCTCCTCCAGCTCCGATTTATGCATCTGCATTTTGGTCAAAACCGAAACCAAAGCCCAGTTCGGATGAATCGGTGCCAGTTGAACCACCTAAAGCTCTTTCTCCATCTCCAACTTCTCCAACTTCTCCAATAGCGAAGCCTAGTCGTGCTTCCACTCTTAGTCCAACAGAAGTAACGCCCAATTCCAACCCTAAAGCTAGCCCAACAAAGTCAGGCAATGCAAGTCCAGCAGCAGCAGCACGGGCAAAAGCCGCAGCAACTACAGTCCCTCGTTCTGGTATCATGGGTCCTATTAAAGCTCAACGCACTGGCCCAACTACACCTAATCTAATTCCTGCACCAAAAACACCAACTTCAAAGACACCTCGACCGAGCGGTATACCGAAAACACCAGGTCCAGTTCGACCAAAGACTCCAGGTTCGGCTCGACCAAAGACCCCAGGTACAGCTCGACCATCTACAGCCCCCTCAGCCCCCTCTTCTAGACCCAAAACCCCTTCATCTATATCCCATTCAAATTCCCACTCTACAACTTCCAACTCTAATTCGAATTCAACTTCGAGACCTAAAACTCCTTCGTCAGGTTTATTCGCGCCCACAGCTGCGTCACTTGCTCGATCTAGGAATCAGCCTCCTCCTCCGAAGACACCGACACGCAAAGTTTCGGTGAGCAACGCTGCGGTGTCAGAGAGACTGAGTAAGCCGACGGCGGCGTCATTGAGTAAGGTTAGGGACGCGCAGACTGTTAGCTCGCCGCCGATGTCGGTGTCAGCGAAGGCTAGAGCGGGGGCGGGGGCGAAGGGGCCTACGACTTCGAAACCCAAGCCAATGCCAACGACGCTGGCTACGCCTAGAAAGACAAAGCCTGTCGCGGCTGTGGCTGCAGCTACCAATGGAGAGAGTCACGAGGACAATCACGAAGAGGAGGCGCATGGTGAACATTCCGAGGTAGAGGTCGAAGAACATGAACACGGTATCCATTCAAAGTTTGAATCCGAGTCTCAATCACCCTCGCACGAATCGTCTGGATCTATCGAGGAAGAGGTCCCAGTCCCGGTTCCAGTTCTGGTACACGATGTCGACGCCGACACTGGCGCCGATGTCGAAATAGAAGTAGAACCAGTAAAAGAAGAAGGAGGCGAGGCCACACCAATGAACCACACGTTCCCTCATTCACCTCAATCTAATCCACATGAAACTGAACTCGAACCTGAGGAAGCAGGAGACGATATCGAGGATATAGTCAACTTGCTTGAATCGGGTCTTCGTATCAGTTCTGGTGGGAAAGAAGTGCATGAGATTCCGGATGAGATTCCGGACGAGGAGTGACGAGGGGTAGGAAGCGGGACTGCTGGGGGTACCAATAACGCTACGCGAGGAGCGGTGGTAGAGGGGTACTAACATTAATACTACTCGAGGAGCGGGGGTCGAGGGACGCGGAAAGGGGTGAGGGTCGACGACGAATAGTGAGGCGAAGTCAACAGTGTCAACAACGATATGTAAACCAAGATCCTCAAATGCAACCGGAACCGAAAACGAAACAAAAACCGACATACGAAATGCGGAATATCAAATCTCCCTTCAAGTAACTTTTTTTATCATTACTTTCATTCATTCATATGCACGCACGTCTCTCTCTCGTTTTCTAACTTTTCTAATCTAATCCACAATCTCTCGAATTTCTTTGGAATTCCACTTACTTATTATACCCAATTCTATTTTATTCTAGTGCCCCTGTTTGTCCTTCCTCCCTGTTGCTACTGCTTTGCTCTTGGAATACAAATTTAAAACCATTGTACCTTATACTCATACGTACTTATACGCGCTCATACTGCCCATACTTAACGATATACCCGGCCTCTTGAAATCTCTTTTCTTCAACCACTACATGAATCCACTCGTTGCTACCTTTTTTTCTCCCTTCCCTTCATGCTCTTACCATACGTATCTATTCATCTCCATCTATCTGCCCCTTATTTACCAGTCTACTTGGGTCTTTCGATGTTCATTGGTCTCTTAGTTTTTTTGTTTTCGCGTTCCTTTTTGTCCTTTCGTTGCGTTGGTTTTCCCTTTTGTCACTCCTTCGTTCGCTTGTCATTCTCAAATAGCTTCAAATAGAATCCTACCCGAATCTGAACTTGAATTCATTCTAATAAGACCAAATAAACTTTAAGCTTTAAGCTTTTAAGTGCAACTGGAAATAAAGGTTTTGTGCTTGCTTTTTGTATCATAAGTAGTAGTTGCATGTCCTGTTTGTGGCCTATGTGCCAGACGATAAACCGACCAAGTAGACCCGAGGGCCGTAAGAATAGAACCCGGTAAAAGACGAAAGGCAACCCGGTGGGCGGATTCTCCCACACTATGTAGTAGTTACATATGTTACATTTTGTATTTACATTTTTCTATAATACCAGACGACAGCATCAGTATGCTGTTCAAATCGAAAGGGATTGTTAGCTTAGGGAGCTGGGCCAGTATTCCCAGCAAGCTATGGCCGAGATGGCATACGGGCGCTGCACATCAGCATTCTCAAGCAGCATGCTATGGCCGAGACGGCATACAAATGCTGCTCCGATCAGGTCCGGTCACATGAGATATCAATACAAATACATTTTTTCCAAAAAGTAGTGGGCAAAGCGTGCTATCGCAAGTTATATAGAATTATCTAGATAATAGCCACTATGCCATCGAGAATTCCCTGAACTTGGCTAGGCCTAAGCGTAAAAAGCTCGTTGTGTTTTCGACCGCCTAAAAAAGCTAAATCGAAGGAAAAGTTTTTTAAAGAGATTCACGTACAGGACGCGCAGATCGTTCGTCTCGGTCTGTCTCTGCAGATCCTTTCCACACGAAGGTGTAGAAGCGACTCTAAATTTAACTGTAGCTTTGAGGGCAGGGGAAATACGAAGCCGACGTACCTTCGCGACGCCGAAAGGCGACTTTATGGGTTAACAACACGACGCGATTGTTTGTCGGGCAGTCTCGCTCGTGCTCCCGTAGTCGACGGGGAAAGTTAATGGTCATTCCGAACTTTACAATCCAATGGCCACTCGGGGTGGTCCCTAGCTTCAAGGCGTAGAGTGTGCCTTTTCCGTCGGCGGCAGAGACAGGACGGCGACGACGACGACGAATGAGCTGGTTGAGAATTGCAGTAGGGCGCCGGGCCATAGCAGATAGAGAGTAGAGAGTTGAGTAGTAAAGGATCTGGCACGATGAGGACAGGTGATTGCGAGAAGATTATGAATAAAAGAATAGGTGGCTACGCTGCGAGATGATTGCTGTCTGGTTGTGATGCAAATGATTCAAGAAGACCTCTGAGATTTGAGTGTTGGAGAAGATGAGGTGGAGAAGATGCAGAACACTGCGAGAAGATTTAGAAGAAGTGTGTCGAAATGTCGATGGACTAAGATTAATCGCGAGAGTCCGCTGTGAGGGACTCGACTACTGGATTGTGAAGCCGACGCTTACCAGTCCCACCTCCAGTCACACTGGGGGATTCGCTTTGCCTCGTTTGTGTCCCCAACCAGCGTCGGATTGCTTTCCCGCCCCCACCATCCCGTTTTCGTGCACTGGCTCGTGTTCTTTCCTTGTAAAGCCTGAAAATCACTCTCGCTGCTCGGTCCAACTAAAACCCCATCCGTCGTAGGTGCTCGAAAGTACATGATGCGGCCGCCTTCTATCCAGGCAGATAGCCGGACAGCATTATTGTGCTGCATATCAGGCAGCATAATAATGCTGTCTGGTAACTGCTGGGCAGCACAATAGCGCTCTCTACTCAGGTACAGCATAGACGGCACGATAATGGATAAACAGACAGCATAATAATGCTCTTTGGTAACAGCACAATAGTGCTCCAATAGTGCTCGCTACTCAGGTACAGCATTATTGTGCTGCATATCAGGCAGCATAATAATACTGTCTGGGAACTGTTGGGCAGTGGCCAGCACAGTGGTGCTCTCTGATACTGAGGTAGCATTATTGTGCTACCTAGGGTTCATACTAGGTAGCACAATAATGCTGTCTGGTAACTGGGCTGCACAATAGTGCTCTCTAGCATTATTGTGCTGTAGTAACAGGAAGCATACCTGTGCTTGGGTAGCACGATAATGCACTATTCCAGCAGATAACCAGACAGCATTATTATGCTGTATCGGGCAGCATAATAATGCTGTCTGGTAACAGACTTGGGTCCTTGTAGCTGGGCAGCACAATAGTGCTCCCTGATAAGGTAGCCAGACAGCATTATTGTGTTGCCTAATAAATAAAACAGTTCTTGTGCTTGGGCAGCATGATAATGCCCTCTGATCAGTGATAAGTCCCAGCGGAATAACCAGACAGCATTATTATGCTATGTCTGGTATAGTGTTCCAGCAGATAACCAGACGGCATTATTATGCTGTATCAGGCAGTATAATAATGCTGTCTGGTTACAGACTTGGGTTCTTGTGGCTGGGCAGCACAGCAGTGCTCTCTGATAAGGTAGCATTATTGTGCTACCTACTCCCAAGTAGCACAATAATGCTATCTGCTACTAAATGCCTTCTCTCCCATTTTCTGCAGCATTATTATGCTGTTCCCGCATGTCCCGAATGTCTGTGAACAGCATTAATGTGCCGCCCGGGGAAGAGAGCAGCAGAATAATACTGCCTCACCAATCTCTACCAATCTCCCCTTACAGGATTATTGGCAGTTGTGGAGGCAGCATAATAGTGCTAGCATTATTATGCTACGAGTGGAGAAGGACAAGACAGCGTTACTCTGCTGCCTGGAGAAGGGAACAGCATTATTATGCTGGTACTCCCTAATCTCCCAGACAGGATTATTATGCAGTCAAGGTTAGTAGTTAGGCAATATAATGCCGTTCCCCCCAAGTCCGTAGACAGCATTATTGTGCTGCCGGGGAAACATACTTAATACTGGCTCCGTAAATGGGAATGAGATAGGGTAGCATTATTACCCACATAGTTGACTGTCGAGCATTTACTGGGGCAAAGATTTTTTGTATACACAACATGAGGGACGACGAAATACAACGACATATAAACTAAGCAACTAAGCGGTGGGGGGCGGAGGGAATCGTTCGCGGGCAATGGTAAGAAGATCATTGAGACGCTTACGGGCTGCCTTCAAGTCATCGAGCTTGGCGGCAGCATCCCTCGTGGCATCTTGCGCGTCATTCAACTGGGC